>APFE031391470.1:0-10279 GCA_000404065.3 Pinus taeda
GGGTCGTAACTTTGGCATATGATCTCCGTTTGACGCGTATGATAGCTCGTTAGAAAGATCTATCCGAGAACTACCACTTTGGGAAGGGCAACATTGGTCGATGGACCCATGTTGCCCCAAGATTTCCCAAAAAACGTCTTTTAGGGCCTCAAAACGGCTCCGGAAGTTCAGGACCCGAAAAACTGCTAAAAATAGTAAGTTGTGCTACAATTAAGGAAACTGAAAATGCTGAAAGAGACAATGATGGGGGTCCAGATGGACTTGGCAGGTGGCCACCAATATCCACCTGGATCAGCTTGTTTCACTTTCCATATGTAAATTTGATAGCTATGGGGTAGTGAAGTTCAAGGTTTTTCTTGTCACGAAGGATTTACATGAAGGTAACAATACACATTATGAGGTTTCCATCCCTCCACATGGAGGAAAAGGTCATCAAGTCTTCAATTTGTAAAGGCATTGAGAAAATAGACACGCTACGAAAGTGAGGTACAATGCAAAGGGAGGTCTACAGTTGTTTTGAAACATGCTAAGGAGGACCATTACCATCATAGGAGAATTTGAGGCATACCCAGTTGCTTAATTTTTTCAGATAGAGGCTGCAACCATATAAAGCATGGAAGTCACTTTGTTTTGTTGTGAATCTGCCTAATGGCGACATGAGTCTGGACAATTAGCCATAGTTTATCTTAAAATTTGAATTTTTGACTTCTAGTAAAAGTTTTGAGCATGTAAATAGATGGAAAATTATACTAGGGATTGTGTTTAATTTTTATTGGTCATTATTCTTAGGTAATGAGGTTTGAAACTTGGATTGGCTATAAGGAAAATAGCTCCTATTTTTAAGTATACACACCAAATTTTGAATGTATCCAGTTAAAACTAGTTTGGTCAATGAATTCGACCACCTAGGATAGGAGATCAAATATTTGATGATGTATAAGGATAACAAAACCATTGTAATTTCAAAGACTTTTTGAGCACTGTAATTTCAAAGACTTTTTGCCATTGAATGAATGGAATAACAGGTGATTTGTAGGGATACTTGTGTCAGAATTTTGGTGGCTTGTGCTCCTTTGACTTGTGTGTTATATTATGTGTTTTTCATCCCTTTAATGTACGCCTTTCTTGCTTGGAAAAAACCAAATGATTGATTCATAATTCATCGTTAATGATGCTCTGATTAGTTTTCCAATTTATTAATGTTTTCAACTTTAGAACAATATTTTAGAATTCATCTATTGTTTGATGCTCTAGTGTGCTTGTCCTTAACTTTTTTCTTTCTTCACCTTCCACAAAAATTTAATCTAAAACCACCACCAAATTTTCCTCCCTTGCCCCTGTGGAGAAACCCTCTGGTTTCCCATCATCTCATTGGACAAAAATCAGATTTTGATAATGACTCCATGCCCAATGGTTTTCCTCCTTTTCTCATCAACATATCTCTAAAATAAAAACCCTTTTTGAGCTTACTACCTAGCCTAATATCATATTTGTTGAGTAAATTAAGTGAGATAGCCCTCTCCAAGCTATAAGGGCTAGATTTTGGCCTAAAATGGTTTGTGGTTACCTTTATCATTTTCCTCCTTAGCCGAGGGAAATCACAGTGTGCTAACATGTGCATCCTACAGGTTGGAGCTTGTAAATCAAGGGGTTGGAGCCGAAAAATTAATGTAATTATTTTTGAAAGACAAAATATTAAAAAGTGTTTGGTGGTTTTTGAATTGGAGGGGGTTTTACACCTAAAAATCTCTGCATCTATTGTATTTATTATTGCAAATTATTAAATGGTGTTGTTTACAATTTATGTTGATGGAATATTAAAAATAATTAATTTTCTAAAGAATTAAAAACACTGATTGAAAAGAAATACTAATTCATCCCTCCTCTCATTATTTCCAACAATTAGTATCAGAGTAGGTTTCTTCATAAACAACATAATAGCTAGAAGGAAGATATCATAGTACAAATATGGGGAAATCAAAGAAGAAAATTGCCAAGCATTCAAAGGAAATTCTAGGTGTTAGAGGAAATTTTAGCCTAAAAGTGCCCATGAATATTTCACGTACACAATGTGTATATCAATCAAAATACTTTAAGTTTAAAAAGAGGTACATCTAAATATTTTGGAGGGGAAAAAAACTACTTTTTTTAGTTATCTTTTTAGCTTATCTCCTTATAAGTTTACTCAAATTGCAAGTGTAGACACTCGTTGGATTCATAATTCAATTTCGCATCCAAGGAGTACACATTATGTATACTTTTGAGAAGATCCACATTGATAAAAAATTGAATATGCATTAAAAAAACATGTTAAACACACTTTTTAAATATATCTTCAATTTTTATCAATGTGGGTCTTCTCATAAGTATGCATAATGGGTACTTGTTGGATGCAAAATTTAATTCAATGTCTAATGAGTGTCTACACTTGAAATTGAAGAAACCTATAGGGAGATAAGCTAAAAATACAATTAAAAGAAGTAGTTTTCTGTTATGAAACCAACTCAAGAAAAGATAGAAAAGATAGATCTACGCCTTAGAATTCAGCCTCTTCGAGGGGGCAACCTCCTTTACATTACATAAATGAACATTCTGTGATACAAATAAAAAGAACTCCTTTCTATATTATAGGAGTCTAAGAGGTCATAACATAATCAAGCCTACATTACAATGTAAGGGCACAATAATAACAATAGTGGCTTTATGGGGCACAATAGTAACAATATGGGCACAATATGGGCACAACAATATTATAAAGGGGTACAACTACAAAAGTAATGGGGAATCACTAGTATTATGGGACCCAACATTTTCTTCTTCCCTCCAAAATTCATAACTCTTATTTTATTAATTTATTATTATTTTATTATTTGTCCTTAGTAGGCCACTTTTAGGCTGAAATTTCCTCTAATGTATTGAAATGAATTTAGACCCTATTAAGATTGACAAAGAAAATGATGTAGGAAGAATTTTTTCATGGCTAGGGATAATAAGAAGGAAACTCCTATTGAAGAAGATGAACGAGATGAACGAGATCAAATTTCAAAATGAAATTATCAGTGTTATAAAGGAGCTTAAGGTTGAAAAAGAAAATGTCAAAATTCTGGAAACAAAACTAAAGGTAGCAAAAGAACATGCCAAAAGCCTCAATAAAAAAGAATGAATAATCAAAGGAGATATTCATCAACCTTTAAGTGTAGCTGAAACAAGTTAGACAAGTTGAAGAATCACTTAGAAGAGCTTGAAGAAAGTAACAAAGAGTAGAAGAATATAAAGACGAAAAATCACACATTGAAAGAAGAATTTTCCCTATTGAAACTCCAGGTGCAAGAGGTAAAAAGAAAGAGGAAAACTTGATAAGCCAACAAAAGGAATTTGGTAAAAGTTACATATTTGAAGTTGATCATAAGAAAAGGGAATTGGATATAGCTGTTGTAGAAATAGATAGGCTCAAGAAGGACAATGGAAGGCAGAAGGAAAATATACAAGTTCTCAACAAAGAAGCACAAAATGTCACTCTTTTAAAGCTACAAATAGAAGAAGTAGAAAGAAGAAGAAAAATCTTGAAAAGTTGGTTTCAAGGAGACCTTGCTCAAAAGAAAGAAGAACTTGACGCATCTCTTAATGAAATCAACAAGCTCAAGGATTGGAAAAAAGAATACTTGTAGGTTATTGACACGAAGGATCAAGAATTGACTCAGTTGAAGATGAAGGTAGAAAAATAAGGTAAAGCACCATGTGATGAAGGCACAAGCTCCAAGACTTCACAAGGTCATATTGATGAAAAGACAGAACAAGATAAAAGATCGAAAATGATTATAAATGTTGCGGCTCCAAAGAATGATGCTGGAGCAATCAAGGAAAAAGGACAACAAAGGACTACACCATTGCCTCTAAAGAAGAATGAATACAAAATATCATCTAGACAAGATAACTCATCCAAGTAAGCAAATTTGTTTAATGGTTATTGTATTTCATGCTGTAACTTTGGACATATGGCTAGGGATTGTAAATTTTTTTATAGGTACAATTATCAAAAACATTATAAAGGAATAAAACCCTAAAAGCAGGTTTGCTGTATCATGAGATAGGTTTCATGATGACTTTGATATAAGGATGTATGTATTCAGGCCCAATGTCAAATGTTACAAATGCCATAATTATGGGCACAAAGCTTACAAATGTAGGTATAAGATGGAATATACCATGAATAACAACCCTAAAGTTAGGTACAAGAAGGTTTGGAGAAGAAAGAAAAAGGAAGAAGATCAAGCTAATAAGAAAGTATCAACAATCACACTTTCAAGTTTCATAAAGGAAAAAGTCACGATAAATCAACAAGTGCATTGGACAATGACAAGGTTTAGGATGATCCAACTGAAGACTTGGGTGATAGATTATTTTGAAGAATCCAACATGATGACTCCCTTCATATTGAAAAGGGGGAGTCTAAGCAGCAAAAGTTGACAGTTGAAAGACACGAAGAAGTGTCATGGGAAGTTTTAGTGGAATATCAGTTTTGGCAGGAAAAGTTGATCCATATTGACAGGTAAAGTTAGTAGTGTGAATCAATATGAAGCATAACATGATAGGTGGAGATAAGTTGTTGATTGCAAAAATAATTGATTAAGGCATTTTAAAGTAGATGATGTATCTTGAAGAAAGACATAAGAAATATACTTTTCAGGGAGAGCACAAGTAGGTTTTAAGTCCATAGGAAGCAAACACATTGTCATGTGGAGCCACCCTTTTCCATTGATACCAAGGGGGGAGAAAAATCACGGGAAGTAGATGGATTCATGAAGTCAATGGGAGTTGTACTCGAAGAAGGAGTACATGTGTTTCCATCAGTGACAAAAGGGGAGATTGTTGAATGCTGCAGTCATTGATGTCAACCTTGGGTTTTGACTTTGAAAAAACACCTATCAATGATTTCAAACTATTAATGAATGCTCTTATATTTGTCAAGATTACATCAAGTTGGAAGCTCCACTATTGGATGGTTGAAAACCCTAGTTCTAGGGTTTGGTCTCTTTGGACTACGGATGTACCCCGAACTTGTTCATGGTTTTTGAAGTAGAAAATCACTAAGTTTGGTTTGGAGATCCTCATCTCTGGATTCTCCTCATCAATATGTTTCCGTAGTATGTGGCACACCTTGAGAGGCTTCCTGTATTGAGAGATATTTGTGTTCGAATTTGACGACCCTAGTTTGTGGGTTAAAATCCCAAAGGGTGACCATATGGTCTCTTCACCTTGGTCAAGTCAAAAGTTCATAATAACACTCACCTTAGACAATTCATTGAAGAATGACAAGAGATTATGTATTACAATTTGAAATAAAAATTTTGTAAACAGTAATAGAAAACTGCTTACAATGATAAGTCTTCATCTTTAGAGTGTGGAAGTCTTCCACCTTTATCTACATTATCTACAAGAATCTTCACAAAATCCCTATCTCATGAAGAATCTTAGGCCAACAATATTGATAGCCTCTATAGTAACCTTGACATAGTTTCCAGTGGAACTTGTGAAAGGCAGTGACAATTTGATAACCTTGATACATTTGATATTGAATGGTTATTGATAATATTGATAGAAACAATAACCTATACTGACATGATATTCCAAGATATTTAGTGTACAACATTACATGACAAGTTGTGTCAATGTTCTAATATCTAAGAGAAACATCTACAACGATATTATTAGAATACCTTGTTGCAGTGGTAAGAGTTCAGACATAAGGTTGTTGATGATATCGTTATCACAAGTGTCTCTGAGATTGTAGTGTTGACAACACTAAGATAGTGTTATACATGTCAACATTTCTAATGAATGGCAGTTTGACTGCATAATGAAGCTTGTAGAAGTTTGGAAAAAATTAGGGATTTCAATGTATAAGATCGTCTTGGTTCTGGTCAAGTGCAGTCATAAGATAAGAAGAAAATAAGGGTTTGTTAGACAACAATGTGAAAAGACAAGAGCGTTTATGAGTCTGGTCCAGTAAATAATGATATTATATGTAATAGTGACTTGACTTGACAGCTAGGCTTGTCACATATGACAATGTTCCTACGCTAGGATACACATGATTGAAATCAACTCTTGATGTATGAAAATGACACGTGACCTATAATATATAAACATTACATATCACTAGCAACATCGTTCCAGGATTGGTTTGAAAGTATCAGTTAGCTATTACAATCAGGAATGACTTCTATGATAGTGATATTGTGACTTGACATGAATTGAAGATTTTACAACATCTAGGGTTTGATCTGCAATGGATAGAGATAGCAAGATTGAGCAATGTTTATATTTTAGATTTTGATTCCAGGGAACTTAGTAGACTTTGTCTCGACATATAGTTTATGCAATGGTATTATGATTTAGGAGAGGCAAGTTTGGTGAATAGTGTTTGAAGTATATTGGTCAGATTGAGTAGTGAGGTTATCATAACTTGACATGATATACATACCAAGTAGAGCAATAGAACCTTCATTATATTTTCTTTATATTGATTTTGAGCACATGGGGATCTATTCTGAAAATTATGAAACGTGATCTGTTGGATAATCAAGGTGGCAGGGTGGTGTAAGGCAAGTGATTGGAGTCACCTTCAAGTTGTAGCCTGAGAACACTTCATGGTAGTAGGTTGGTGCTAGGGTAAGTTGTAACCTACATAGAGTGTTGGAGTGTACATCTAGTTGCAACTGGTACACATGGTGTTGGAGCATCCGTCAGGTTGGAGCCTCTAGGATGTTGGAGCGTCCTCCCAGTTGCAGTTGGTAAATAGGGTGTTGGAGCATCCCAGAGGTTGAAGCCTGTAAATCAAGGGGTTGGAGCCTACTTCAGTTGGAGTTGAAAAATTGATTCAATTATTTTTGGAAGAAAAAATATTAACAAGAGTTCGATGGTTTTTGACCTAGAGGGGGTTTTCCACCTAAAAAAATATGTCTCTATTGTCTTTATCACAGTGCATTGTTGAATGGTGTTGTTTACTATTTATGTTGATGAAATATTAAAGATAGTTAATTATCTGAAATATTAAAAATACTAATTGATAAGAAATATTGATTCACCCCTCCTCTCAATATTTCCAACATTTCATTGTGAAAAAGTTTCACTTTCTATGAGACCATCTCATGTTGAAGGACACAATTACCCAACAATTGTCTTTTCTTTCTTTTTGCGTTGTATTTTAAGTGGGGGGGGGGGGGGGGGGTGGGGGGTTTCTTTCCACTGAGTTTTCCCTCTTTCCTTTTCGTGCATTGTACATGGGTACCTAAAATGGCCTTGTTGTTGAGACTCTTCATTTTGCATTATACTCACCTAAGTTATGCTTAAGGGGGGGTTTTGGTGTACATGCACATTAGTTAGCTCTAATTAGCTTTGGTTAACTTCAGTGCTTGCATGTAGTGTGCACTTAGCTTTAGTTAGTTCTAGTGCTTGCATGTGGTGTACGTGCACATGAACAAAACATAAAACATACTTAGCTTTAGTTAGCCTTAGTGCTTGCATACAATTATGGTTAACTTAGTTACTTTATGTATTGATTCTCTCATCAATATTGAGATATCGAAATCATTCTCTTTTCTAATTATTGCAAGTTTATGCAATTATTCTTCAACAAGATTCTTGTTTGTGCTCTAATAATTTTACAGGTGAAAACAAGTGGACCGTTGTTTTCTCTGTTATTTTAAACTAAATAGAAAACTTGCTTTGCTTTATCCTTTTCCCTAGACTATTCATAGTTGTTGGTGTTACAGAATTCACTGAGATCAAAATAATGAACATATGGTATTTCAAGAAACAAAGTGTATGATGTAAGTCTGTATATGATCAGGAAGTAATCTAAGGAGCAAGAATGTGAAAACAAATGAGCTAGTTATTATAACTTTATGCTAGTGTTGGAAGCTTCATTTTAGCTTGAAACATTGAAATTTTAGCTAAAAAAGGAGGAAAGTATTTCAGATCCAAGTACAAGCGCGGTTTATTAACGTAGCTAGAGGTTTGAACACTCAAATCATCCAACATAATCTTCTCTCACACTGGTGGAATAGCTCAGATGTGTTTTCAGACAATCCAAACATATAGATTAAATTTCGATCACCTTTCGGAGGTGAGATCGAGATTCGTGAGGATCTACAATCCGTGGGGCCTCGAACGCCGCCAAGAATTAATACACAGGGTGGGTCCATAGAGATAACACCCTAGTTTACTATTATACCACGTGGACTATCATGATTGTGCAGGGGCTCCTTGCTTGTTTCACAAAATTGGGTGTGTATTCCCTTTGGCTCAAAACCACTCATGATTATTGGCGACTTCCTTTGATGGAGGGTTTCTAGGCTCCTTCATACGAAGATTGATAATTGCCGTCAGATATCCAAAAGGCCTTACTACCAACTAGTATGATTCTTATAGTTGTCAATGCTTATGGTTTCCAAAAATGTATCGATTGGGTGTCAGGAACTCGAATTCAACTAAATATAAGCTCTCAGCACACACATGTGAAAATCTCTTGCGACCTGCAAGCCAAATGAGGGAGTTAAGTTAATGTGACTTAGGACACCAAGACGAGAGATCCCTGTGCTCTCATTGCTAGCTCCAGAATATCATAGGTGAAACATGAACACCTTTTGAATACTAATTCCCAATATAATTGTCACACTTCTTATCATAATATTCATCGAGATCTTGCATTTCATTTATTTTCTAAGAAACATTGCATACCTCCAAATTAATGGAATTCAGATCCATGATTTTAGATCACAGTTTAGATTCATGGTGCCGATTCGAATCAACAACAAGCAAGTTGTAGCTCGCATATTGCTTGATTGAAGTAGATTTTGATGTGACTGATTGGCACATCGCTCTTCTCTTCACCATTACTCATTCAAGCTTGAATTCCTCACCATCATCATGGGTTATTCAATGGTTTCCCATGAAATACTACCATGGAAATATCAAGGCCTTGGAACTATAGGAGCTCTGTTACCAATTTATAAAATATAAAAAACACAAAAAGATAATACAAGAGATGATGAAATTTAGTGGAAAAGACCTCAAGTCATAATCTCTATTCTCACATTATACATTCATCTTCTAGTGAATATATAATAATATAATTATGAAACCACTTCAATTATTTTCACCTTGACACTTTACAAAGAGATAAAATAAGATGAAAAAAATAGGACCCGAAAAGACACTTGAAATAAAATCTATATAGCAAGATGTGAAATACATAAAAGTGGTATATTAAAACTTCATAGTTGTATATTCAAAAAAAGATTAATTCAAGTGATATACCACCTCACCATTGTCATGTACTATTACAAAGAGATAAAATGAGATTAAAAAAATAAGATCCAAAAATACACTTGAGATAAAAACTATATACTAGCATAAAAGTGACGTATCAAAACTTCATAATGGTATATGAGAAAAAGATTCATTCAAGTGATATAACACTTCACCATTATCATGTACTATACTATTTAATTGTTTTCATCTTGACACTTTACAAAGAGATAAAATAGGATGAAAAAAATTAGGATTCAAAAATACACTTGAGATAATCTCAAACTATATAACAAGATGTGAAATACATAAAAGTTATTACAACTTCATAATTGTACATGAGAAAAATATTAATTCAAGTGATATACCACCTCACCATTGTCATGTACTATTTAATTGTTTTCACCTTGACAATTTACAAAGAGATAAAATAAGATAAAAAAAAAATACAGTTGAGATAAAAAGTATATACCCAGATGTGAAATAAATAAAAGTGATATATTAAAACTTCACGATTATATATGAGAATGAGAAAAAGATAAGTTAAGTGATATACCACCTAACCATTGTCATGTTCAATTTGACACTTTACAAAGAGAAGAGATAAAATAAGATGACAAAAAATAAAATCCAAAAATACACTATTTTAATGATATGCCACCTGTCACAATCATAATGAGAAGACTTGGTTACCATATATGTCATGTCACATGGATAAGGCAGGCTGTCATTAGGGAAACAATCGAGCGTGTAGGACCCACCACACCACAAGTTGCGAGAATAAGATACCTAGGCAATTTGGGCAGTAGAAATAGAATTAGAATTAAGGGGAATTTTTAGAATTGTTTTTAGTGTGTGCTAGTTACTTCAGTTTGGCTTCATCCAAATGATTTTGACATTGTAGATTTTTAAATCTTTAAAAATAATTAGTGTGATCATTATGATAAAGCATAACGATTTTTTATAT
>APFE031391491.1:0-13405 GCA_000404065.3 Pinus taeda
GAGATATCTGGCTCTTCTCTTGCAGTAAGCAGCCTATAAAAATAGAGCTAGATCTGTAGTCATCCTGGAAATTTGGACCCACAAGCCTGTCCCTCGTATCATTTGTATATTTATTTTATAGTGGTATGTGCGAGGGGTGTGGGAAATGGAGTGGAGAGAGGTGCAGCGGGGTTACTGTCTCTCTGCGGTGAGAGTTTCCCATGGGGTATGGCAAAGGGATGAGGTTAGGGCTAGGGGGTGATTCTGCGCTGTACAGATGAAGACAGGCATGGTGGTCCTGGGTTGGTTGCCGTCTCAGGAATTAAATGGACCATACTTGTACGCGGTAGGGTCAACGCAGGTAATATTGAGTCTTGGGACAACACTGAGCCGTAAGCCGTTGGTCACAAAAAATAGTACGTCCCACCTACGAAAAAGGGCCTAAACAGCCCTATGCCTGTCAGTCAAGGAATGTGCTATTATCCCCTACTGAGCCCAGCATAATGGGGTTGGTCAGGAATGAATCTGCAATCTGCAGTTAGCTTGTATTGGATAAGCAGTTAGCTTGTACTGGATAAGCAGTTAGCTTGTACTGGATAAGCAGTTAGCTGGTCAGGAATGAATCTGCAATCTGCAGTTAGCTTGTACTGGATAAGCAGTTAGCTTGTACTGGATAAGCAGTTAGCTGGTCAGGAATGAATCTGCAATCTGCAGTTAGCTTGTACTGGATAAGCAGTTAGCTTGTACTGGATAAGCAGTTAGCTGGTCAGGAATGAATCTGCAATCTGCAGTTAGCTTGTACTGGATAAGCAGTTATCTTGTACTGGATAAGCAGTTAGCTGGTCAGGAATGAATCTAGTTCCTTGAATGATAAGGCAGTAAGCTGAGCCCAGCATAATGGGTTGGAAAGGAATGCATCTGGTTCCTTGCCCAGCATAATGGGGTTGGTAACTAATGAATCTGGTTCCTTGAATGATAAGGCAGTAAGCTGAGCCCAGCATAATGGGGTTGGTAAGGATTGAATCTGGTTCCTTGAATGATAAGGCAGTAAGCTGAGAATGAGAAGGCAGTAAGAAAGTGAAGGTGGGCCGGTCTAATTCTGACCCGCTAAGATTCATTCACCAAAGTAGGGAAAAAATAAAGCTGATACCCTACTTTGGTGAATGAATCTTAGCGGGTCAGAATTAGACCGGCCCTACACACCTGCTCTTTATACATGATGTCTTGATATTCCTAGATGGCAGCATTAGGGACTCAACCTCCATCCATGAGATTCTCACCCTCTTTGAAAAAGCCACTGGATTGATTACAAATCAAACAAAAATCTACAATCACCTTGACCCATACTACCCCTTAGGAGGTCAGAGCAACACAAATTTATTTTCATTACATTCCTCATAACCTCTCGGATGGTCTCAAATATTTGGGTTTACGGATAAAACCCAATAGCTATAGGATTGCTGACTGGAATTGGTTAGTGATCAAACTGGAGAAGAGGTTGAAAATTTGGAACCATAGATTGCTCTCAAGAGCAGGGAGACTAATCCTGATTAAATCTGTTCTATAAGCCACCCTAGTATATTGGATGTCTCTTACCTGGATCCCATGGGGAATCCTCAATCGCATACAATAGTTACGCTTTCAATATCTATGGAATGGTCATAAGGAAGGTAAAACATTTGCTTGGTTAAGCTGGAAGAACATTGCTCTGCCAAAGAAATGGGGGGGGGGGGGTGGGGGTTAAAAGATATGTCTTGTTTTGCCCAAGCTCTCGCAACAAAGATAAGCTGGTCTCTTCTCACTGCAAACAATCTCTGGATGATTGTGACATACCATAAATACATTTGGCCTTATCAGATTCTGGACTAGGTCCGTCAACAAGATTGGCCTCGTGGGGGAATATCCATTGTTTGGAAAATAATATTACAGACAATGCCTTTTATCAGAGCAGATTTGGCATGGCGCATAAACAATGGTTCCTCTATGAGAATTGGTATCGACCCCTGGATAGGTGGGGGTAACAGATACCTCCTACCTTTGGACCTCTTACAACATCTTAATCACAAGGATATCAAGATGATCGCTCAGATTGCTGATCAAGAACACAGCTCCATTCTTAGTCAGCATTGGCAAATAATTCAAGAGCTGAACATCCATGTACAGTGGCAGCACACATGGGAATCATACCTCGGGGCTCCGTCTGAAGCGCATATAACTATCAATCAGGACCTTGATGTTTTAGTATGGACTCCTGTTGACCATGAGAAATACAGTCCAAAATAGGGATATATACATCTTCTACAACCCTGTAAGCCTAACCATGCTATTGAATGGTGGCAACAGCTATGGAGACTGAAAGCTCCCCCTCAGGCCCGTCTCTTTATGTGGTGCATATTAAGTAACAAAACCCCCACAAGAGAGGCGCTTATGCACAGATCCATCTTCGGGCCGAGCTGGTGTGTTCTTTGTAAACAAGCAATCGAATCAAATGAGCAGCTGTTCTTGCTTTGCCCATCCACTACCCAATTCTGGCAAGCAGTAACACAACAACTCTCAATGAGAAATGCATGGCAGGGCCCTACTATTATGCAAGCCCGGAATAATTGGTTCATAGTGCATCAGAGACAAAAAACACAATGTTTACTTCTTATTATTTGCTAGACCATTTGGCTTGCCCGAAACCGCCTTATTTTTAAGAATGAGCCTATTTGCTGGCCTCTACTCATCGTTAAGGCAGTGGCAGTCTTCCTTGACATCCCTGATGATGAACCACCACACACCTGTAAATTATCGGGACCTGGTAACATTGAAAAATCTCGGCCGTGAGCTTTTTTCGACGGGGCTACTCAACCTCAAGGCAGTGGGGGGGGGGGGGGGGGGGGTTTCTGTTTATACCTCTCAGATCAACATTATTTCAAAGTCAAATTAGGTCTGGGGGAAGGAACAAATAACTTCGCTAAGTTTATCACTCTCAAACATTTGCTTCACTTTGCACTTGCACATAACTTCTCTTCCTTACAGATCTTTGGAGACTCACAAATAATAATCAACTGGTTCAATACAAAAAATCATTGTCATGCTATATCTCTTCAAAACATTTTGGATGATGTATACAATCTCAAAACAGGATTTAATATGGTCTCTTGTCAACATATACATAGGGAATACAATGAAGATGCTGACAAGCTTTCCAAGGAGGGGTCGCTACTTCCCCGAGGCTTGTGGATAATCATTGAACAATTGGGCTTAAAGGTTTATCAATATCATCACAGGCCATATATAGACCAAGATTACTATAGGGTGGAAAGACCCTAAGTTATATTAGTATATTTTTGTTGTTGTTTATTTTGAGTAACTGCATAGACACAACAATATGTATATATCTATATTTCTGCTGAAAAAAGAGACAATTGATACTGGAAATGACAAGGCCATATTTTTGATACAGCTAAATTATTGTACAAAGTTCTCTATTGATCTTCAGATACAACATATGCCAACAGACATCTACTACATGTAATTTTTCCTCATAATGAAAGATTACGATTTTTTCTTTAGAAAAAAGTTGGAAGAAAGTTTTCAGTTTGCATATTTTCTTTATTTTTGATTCAATTATAGTTACAAAGTCATATTTCAAGGAATTGGGTCAAATAGTTAATGTATTAAATTGTTATGGCCCTTGTGAAGCAAAATAAAAACCCTGGGGGAATCTTTTTTTCTTTGGATTTTATCAATGAGAAGCGTGATTATAGGAGGGGATTTAAATGGTAGGGTCCTACCCTAACATCCCTACTCTAGACTACACAAAAGTTAGTTAATTTTTGTGTGTGGCCAACATCTTTGAATGACACCCATAAGATAGTAATGGATAGTTATTCAATGTAGAAGGGTCTACTTTATAAGGCACACTAGGTAGTTGGTACCCATTTAGTAATGGGATCACAAGTGATTAGGAATTTTGTTATGTAAAAGCTATTTATAGAGATGTGAGACTATTCAATGGTTTCCTTGTGTTGTGTATTTGAAGGTTTGCTCAGTGGAAGGTTTTCCTACCTTAAGAGGTGAGTGAAAATATATTCTTCTTTGCATTATTAGTATATAAGGGAATTTTATAGATTTTATCTTATTGTCCCTTTTTTTTATGGTTAATCTACAATTATATTCTCTACATACTTGGTTGTGTTCCAAATTTTAGGAGTTAATGAACACCACAAGTGGCAAAAGCTCTTTCTTGAGCAGCACACCTTTGAATTTTAGTATACTTTTTTATGAAGCTAGAGACATGTTATGGCATCTTAGGATATCACAATGATATGTCATACAATGGGTAAAACTATGGTTGTGGAAGTGTTCTTCCCAAAGTTGTTCCTAACAAAGAAACAATGTTAAGGCACCATATGGAGGTTTTTTATTAAAAAAACCTTCCTGCTTTAGGCTACATTGAAAAAACAATAACCAACGGGGGTAATCCTCACTTTGTGAGAATAATAGATTTGGTAAAACATTTTCATGATATAATACAATTAACTAAGTTAATTGAAAAAGTATTACTTAAACAATCAACTTAATCTAATTCTAAACAAACACAAAAATTACCATAAAGCAAATTAAAACAAAATTATTACTAAAATTCATCATGTAATTTAAAGCTTAAACAAGGTTACCTAAACTATTAGAGAATGTGTTTCTTAGGTAAGGAGAACTTCCCACATAAATTTATAAAATAATTAAAAGATGATATGAATAGGATTTGGACCATTTATACTTTGATGTATCCAATACATTAATCAAGCACTAACTACTAAACTCTACATCTACTTTGAAATAAAACACAACATAAAATTTACATATTTATCTTAATCAATAATGTATACTAATAAAGGCAAAAAAATGAATCCTAAAATAGTAATGGACCAAATGATCTAAAGATCATGTCTTTGACCTTCAATCATTATAGATAAATGCGTTCATATTACAAAAGACAAACATCAAAGAAAAACATTTTAAAAATAAATCTGACATTAACAAAAAGACTAGTTTAAAAGCAGTTTTGAATTTATTAAAGCCTATATAATGTGATGTTGTATCAATAGTATTCAAAACACTAACATCCTCGTCTAAGAAAGTATCTTTAAGAAAGCAATGTATGTTTTTCTTTTTGGAAAATGCCAACCCTTGCTATGACAATATTACCCAAATATATATTCCTATAATCTAACCACTTTCATAACTAACCTTTACACCTAAACAAAATGTCCATTTGTCCAATATCTTTGTGATCTTTACTTCATTTGTCTCTTTCCCTTTTGCTTTGAATTAGGTATGAAATTTTTAATTCCCAAAGGCATACCTTATTATGTTTCCCTTATGATTGTTCATTTTGTCTTTGGTGGGGCCCCTTGATGCGTTGTAACACTCTAATTCTCTTTTGGTGGTATATTTGTCTCTACAATAATTTCTTCATATTTAAACCCTTCCTATATCACTGCTTATTGTGATATTAGCTGTAGAAATTCTGAATTCAAGTGTTTATATCATTGAATTTCCTTCCATTCATTTCCTATCATAATAGATTTTCTTAGCATTCTTCTATACAACACTTCAATGTAGTCTAAAAATGGAAATCCACGAGAGAAAATAAAATGGAGAAGTCCCTTTCTAATGAATTGATAATAACAACTCTAGCAATTAACTCATTCCTTTATTTGAAAAAATCCATATCATCTCTGCAAGTTATCAAGGCATTTTTGTATACAATTTATGAATGTACCCACATGCCCTTTGATTTTATCTAAGGAAATGGTAAACCATGAATCTAGCCAAATATAGCTATGAAACTATTAATATAATTGTTCATTTCATCAATTCAATTGTAGGGCATATATTCCCTATGGCAGGTGAAAATGATAGGAAATAAAGGTAATGTATGGGGATGGGATGCTTGGGACTATTAGGAATCAATGACGACCCCCATTTGGCATCCACAATTAAATCAAGGAGTGGCATATAACTTACATGGACATGGAATGACTTATGCAAGGTGATGGAGCTAGATGGTAGAAGCAGAAGCTTGGTTTTTCAATTATACTAGACTTATGATGAACAAGAATCCCACCATGGCTCACCATGAGAAGAACACTGGCAATAATGACACAGTCTTGAAGAAATTGAAATGGAATCCACTTGGGTTTTGGGAAATCAATTTCCAATATTTATATTTTGGAGGATTAATACAATTTCATTTTTCCATCAATCAACTACTTTATTAGTGTCCTCAATTTGAGAGGTCCCTCTGGTCTAGCAATATGATCACTTCTCTTTGCTACAAGTGTGAGTCATTAGTAGGTATCAAAAGAGTGCTTCTCTTTCTCTATAGTTTTTAGGGCTCACTCCACCTAGTGAAACGCTTTCTCAACACTATCGTCTACTTTGGGTTAGCCTTGGTTATAATGGAATCAAAGGATCATTCTCAATGTTATGCTTCCCAGGTTGTTCCTAACTCCTTTATCGTTATATCTGTGAAGTTAGTCTTTGTTTTCTTCTTTAGCGATAATGAATTTTCCCTAGTTCTTTGGAAGATCTAGGCTTTTTTCCACTTCTGTTAATATACTTGATTTGGTTATAAGTCCTCCCCTTTACTTTTGTTATTGTTTTACACTACCTCAATGACGACATTTTGTGTTTACTCAAGGTCGGTTCCCCTCCCATTTAATCGGATTTGAACTAGGTTTATTTCTTTTTAAGTATTTTATGCTTGTCCTTTGCCCTTGCTTGTGTTATTCTTAGTTCATGTGTGGATTCCTTTCTACCCTTATGTCTATTATGAAGTCACCCCATTTTTTCCGAGAGACTCCTTTATGTTCCTCTTATGCCTCAATCATTCTAGTCAATTTTTTGTATGTAAAAACCTAGTCACTCAAGAGGTCACATGGGAAAAAGAAATAACTCCCTTCCTTCTATTTCCACATTGTAACTTTCATTTCAAGCTCTATCATAGTTTATGTTCAATCCTCCCCTCTCACTATCAAATCAAAAATTCAGGGGGCATAGAGAGAGGCAAGGATTGAATGTTGTTTATCACCAATGTAAATGTGGAAGGAGAAGTTGGGAGATGGTCTAGGGAATTGGGATTAACCAAAAGAAATTGCTAGATATGTGCAAACCTTTGACATCTAATGGCAGCTAAAAATGATTATGGGCAAAGCCTTAGTCGAGCACTTAGAAATGGAATGAGAAATTCTACTATGCATTGATGAAATGCAAAGGAAAACGAAGAAATTAAATGACAAAGTCTCCATTATGGGAAAGAAGTCACCAAATTCAGAGTTATAAATCTTTGATGAAGAGGAGGCTTACCCTTAGACCATTCAAGTCAATTCACCATCCAAGTAAATGGTCTTACAACTTATTTTTATGTTACTTTCTATCCATAGTAGTACTGCAAGCATAGCTATGAATACTTGTTTGTTTGATAGTAGCAAGGAAAATAGGCTAAGATTGTATTTTCTTATCAATTTTCTTATTAAGTTCAACAATTTATTATGTCAAAGACTCTATTGTTATTCTACTAGTCTACTTTCCCTTGCGATAGACTAGTAGAACTATCCATTTTTGTACTTTTTCCATTAACATCATAATATAAGTTGTGCTTAATTTACAAAATGTGCATACTTGTATTAATTCCTTCTCCCCATAGACCTTGAACATACTAAATATTAGCTCACTTATATCCATAATCTTTAATGTTGATTCAAAATTACTTTCCCTTTTGGGATTCAGAATTTGAATAATTTGCTTGGCTTCTTCAACTTTTTCTTCCACTTTATATAATAATATTTCTATATCAATCTTAGAATTAGAGGTTTCCACTATTTCACCATATCATAAAAATTCAAATTAAAGTCTAAACTTATCTAATTTTTATATAATTTTATCCTAGATTGGTTGTTTGACTTTGATAAAATGTTGTTTTCCAATGGCTTGAGGAATACTTCCTAAATAAGCTTTCCAAATTCTCTCTAGTTACAACTAGCAAATCAATTTCATCCTTCTATTTTCCAACTTTTTCTTATAAATTAGTAATTCAAAGAGTTTATCTTTGATACATTCCTCTATTTAACCTATCTTTTCTCTGTGTATAGTATATTTTTGATGAATCTGTGTCTGGATTTTTGCAATTTGAGACTTAAATTTGGGTATCTGGTTATCTTTTATGCCATGACATCAACACTGTTACTAATCCTTGAGATATTTAATTCATAATTCACATCAATAGGTGGAAAGATATCAGACAAATTCCCAGTTTGAGAAATGTTCCCATTAAATTATTGTTCTAATTTTTCCATTGCAATTGAATGTTATTCTTGAAGTCTAACTTTCTCTCACTTCAAATCCTCAATTTCTTTTAACATCTTAGAAGATGAATATTTTAGTTTATAATTTTCCAATGCTAAAGCATCTTTCTCTTGATATGCATTGAGTAATTCCTTAGAGTGTTGAATCATGTCGAGGAATTTTTAACTAATTATTATGTATCCTAATCTTGGCATCATTTTCTTTTGCTAAATCCTTGTAATTGTGATTCAAATCTTGGTGTCTAAGATCTAGAAGGTTTGAGTGCAAGGAGAGGAGGAAGGAAAATATATAGATATACCATGAAGTTGATCATAAGAACATCAATAAAAATGCAAGAAAAATAAATAAAAAAAGAGTGAGAGAGAATTATAGAAGAATGATTCCATTAAGAAGAACCATTATCTACAATTAGGCCAATTTTCAGACCTCTCCTTCCCATATTTCACTCTCGTCCTATTTCCATTTTATAAGGTGTATTATTGATGGATTCAACTTTAATTAGGTTTGAACTCATCAATTCCATATCTATCAAGTTCCCTTTTGCACAAAAACTTGGCTTTATGACTTATACATAAAAAGTAGACTATAAGCCCCCCAAGTTTCAAATCAATGCCCCCTCGCCCACCGCCACCCCCCCCCTCCCCCCCCCCCAATAAGAGAAAATGATGGTTCCATCATCAACCATGCTAAAAAAAGAGGGACCCCATTATGTTCAATGTACCATCATCATTACAATATATTGTGAGATAATGAAGAGAATTTTTGTGTGGTTAACCCATAACTGTGCGTTTGTGGATGACAGAGAACCATCATGATTACATTTGTGGCAAGTTGCAAGGAAGATTAGGGTTTTGTGTGCTTAACCCATAACCATGGATTTGTGGATGACCCATAACCAAGTTGGAAATGGCAAGCTTGAAGAAGGGTTTTGTGTGGTTTACCCAAAACCATGGATATGCAGATGACCCGTAAGTTTTTTTCTTCCAAGTAATGGAACCCTTGCTACAATTTCATCGATAACTTTTGTTACATATGGTGAAATCAAATTTCGTTGAAGACCCATTTGAGGTACCAAAGATATATTTTCACAGATATAAGATACTTGCAATGTAATTATAAGTGGAGTGAAAAAATAAATTTTTAAATTCAAGGTAGGCATGGTTGCCTTGCTTTAAATACATGAGTGACTTGAATTCATGATATCTAGGAGGATCTTGTTAGATCAGTTGCACATGTTTAGTTTCGTCGTTAACATTCAGTGTTCGGTATCTTCAGCTTCGATAGTAATGTTATGGTTGTCCGCTAATGTCAATAGTTGATATGGTTTTCATGATTATATGGTTTTGTACCTGGTTGTTCAACATGTGGTGTCGTCAGTTCTGCCTCACAGGATTTGGTTCTCGACATGGGTTTTTCATCCATTTTGTAGGGTTTGGTTGTCGACATGGGTTTGTCATCATGAGATGTTCGTCGCAAATTTTATTTTGTGACAAAGAAGTGTGTATGGGTTTATTGTCAAAAATCAAGTGATGTGAAACCTAATACAACTAACAGATTGACCTTAACCTAAGTCTAAAACCTAACCTACACCTAAAGCCCTAACCAAAACCTAATGCAACCATTAATCCTAAGTCAAAAGACCTCTCAGAATATGATGAAATACATTACAAAATTAAAAAAAAAAACATTACAAATACAAAAAAAAACATATGATAAAAAATGTAATACAAAACCTATGCTAAACCTAAGTCTTACACCTAAAAACCCTCTCGGGCCATTACAAACAATATAAAACACAGTCCTAAACGGCGAGGACTTAAACTTGGAGCTAAACTGCGCGAAGAAGTTCATGTGAACAAGGCAGAAGACCGCAGGCAGGGGTGTCATCTCCTTTGCTTGGATGGACAATCACGGTCAGGCGGGGGATAACCGTCAGGGTTAGCTGACATGTGAACAAATGTTTTTTTATCATCGGGACTGTGAAGTGGGGAGGTAGTTAGACTAACCACGGAGCAAGATGTCACATGCAGAGTAGATAATTGCATCGGTAGCTAGAACCGCCGGGGCTAAAGGTCACCATGGCCTTTTGTGGCTAGACCGCAACCTATTCACATGGGCGGTCAACCAAATCCGCGCCATCAACCAGACCGCCAGTGGGTTGTTATAACCTAAAGTCAAATTTGGGTTTTTTGTTGAGTTTATGACTATTTTTAATTCATACACCATGTGACTAAGCCTAAGGTGTCCTCTAATGGTTAGACTGAAACCTAAAATGGTTAATGCTTAAACCAGATGCTATGTTTAGCCATGGGAGCTCGAAACAGAACCTGAAACCCTATAAATTCACCATTTTGTGCATGAAGAAGGCATCAGTGGTTTTGAAGTTTTGTGTGCATATTATAGAGGTTATAGGCAGTTTTTGTTTTCAGTGTAACAGAAGCATCGAGAGTCGGAATTGGGAACTGTGACAGGTGTTGGAAAGCTATTTCAGAGAGATTTCTTATGACAGTGACCAGAAGTGCCCGCATGCAAAATTAGTCTGGTTAAGTTGCTATGTAACAGACCTCCTCGGATTCAATCCTAATAAAGTGGTCGCCCATCTTGAAAGCGAACCTGGAGAGTAGTCCATCAGGGACGAACTTCGTAATAAATCTTGTTGTTTGGTATCGCTATGTTTTTGATGTTTTTCACTTCTATTTTACATCTTGCTTATGTTTCTCATCTGTCATAAAGTCTTTCCTCTCAAACAGTTCTCACAGTTAAAGCACTTTAAGTTAACATTCAGTTCACTGTTGGCATTAATAAACTCTACTTTAGTTTAACATATGATCATTCCAGATCATCTCAAAACTAGGGAATGAAACAAAATTCCATAAAACCCACTTGAGCTAAAAGTAAACTATTTTAAACAAGTTATCATACACCCTTTGAAATGATCTATATAGGTCATAGTAACTGCATAAAGTTGGATGAAGGTTGCTTCCCTATGTTCCATCCATTATTGCACTTCTATGGAAACCATATCAGTATGGGTAACTTGAGAAATAGCTGAAATGAGGTCACCAAAGCCTTTAGATTCTACTTTTAGTTTTTTTTTTTTTTTAATCTATGGGATGGTTATATAAATCTACAATAACATTAAATGTGATAACACCAAGTGCATATGTCCATAAGGGATGTTGAGGGTTTGTAGAGTAACATGGGTTTTTATCGAGGTCATTGAACCTTCGTGAGAAACATGGAAATACTAAAAATTTATGAAATGTTGTAAACTAATGGATGTAGTGAATCCATGTAAGGAAGGTCTTGAAGTGGGGAATGAAGGTTAAAGGGTAGAAAAACCATATAATGCTTATGTACCAACTTATCATACTTATAGTGTATATCCCAACAAATGGATTCCAAAGGTTCCAAAAGGAGGAGGGTTGGAGATTGTTACAAAACTTTGAAACTAAAATATACTTCAAAACCTAGTTCCCATGGAGTGGTGTCTTGCTTTGATACCAATGATCCAGACCTCAAAGGATATGACCTAGAAGGATTGAATGATAAGAGAGGAGAGTAAACATACAACTCTACCATGAAACTAATCTCAAGAACATCAAAACCTCTCCTTCCCAACCTTCACTCTCTTCCTATTTCCTTCTTATAAGGTGTCTTGTTGGTGGAGTCAATTTAATTAGGTTTGAATTCATCAATTACATATCTATCAAGTTCCCTTTTACATATAAATATGACTTATAAATAATACATCTAAACTTAGACTATAAGCCCCCCAATATTCAGATCAAATTGTCAATTACTTTCTTACTATCAGTAATAGAATTAATTTTATATTATAACTTTGTGATTCTTGCGGTCTTGACTTTATTCAAAATCCTTTTAGTTTTTAACTGATTATCAAGCTAACAATAACTTGAAGTATTTTGGTGTTCATAATAGGCTGAATTAGTTTGCATAAGAC
Source organism: Pinus taeda (assembly GCA_000404065.3). Lineage (NCBI taxonomy): Eukaryota > Viridiplantae > Streptophyta > Pinopsida > Pinales > Pinaceae > Pinus > Pinus taeda. The sequence continues at coordinate 12,299 of APFE031391491.1, forward strand.
CATTTCACCCATTTGACTATACCACTCCATCATATATGTTTCACTTACTTGATTTAAATCCACTTAGACAAAGATATTTTTAAGGTCAGACTGCTCGAACCCAATTTTAGGTATGGTTGTATCACCATTGAATTAAACTTTTTTTTATTATAGGATCTATTGATGCCAAAAAATTTGGTCTAGTCACTTCTTTTGGACTTTTTAGATATAATTTCTAGATTTCTGATACAATCCTTGATTCATGACCTTTTCTCCATATTTATATTCAATTATTAATTGATAAGATTTATATGCTATTATATCTCCTCGAATTGTTGAAATTGGGTTCAAGGTTACTATAACAAATGGTTGATCTAATTTCTTAGGCTATAATTCTTCTAAAAGAGGATTAACCTGTCCTGAAAGTTCTTTTGCATTCTATTAGTTTCTTCCTCCATATGGTCCCGCAAATTTTACTTCTTGGAACCAAGTCCATTCATTTCTCATAGGCTCATTTGAGTCCCCTATTCTAGACCACTTTCCTAATACTTGATACTCTATAACCACCTAATTGGCCAAGTTGATTATTGTTTCAGGAAATTGTTATGTATCCTTTGACTTGTTTGAATAACACTTCACTCAAAATCCCTTGCTTTTGAAGCTATGTTAAGAGACATTTTGAATTTTATCTTAGTTTTTATCTCTTACTTGTCACTTGAAGGATCGATCCATGCAAACATTAAATACTAAACTTTGTCCCAATTTTTTTTAGCAAGAGTTTCAAGTTGAATTTTAGAATGGTGATGATAAGGAGGCAAATGTATAGATTTAAGTTGTTTAGAAATAAACAAGGATCATACTTCCAAATTTGACCCTTTTCTAATCTTAAGGAAGAAATCAATTTATTTATAATATCTACTGTAGATCTATGTCTATTGATGATCCAGGTGGATATTGGTGGCCACCTGCCAAGTCCACCTGGACCCCCACCATTGTCTTTCTCAGCATTTTCAGTTTCCTTAATTGTAGCACAACTTACTATTTTTAGCAGTTTTTTGGGTCCTGAACTTCCGGAGCCGTTTTGAGGCCCTAAACGACGTTTTTTTGGGAATCCGGGGGCAACATGGG
>APFE031391491.1:18623-79485 GCA_000404065.3 Pinus taeda
CACATCTCTTCTCAGAGATAAGCTACCGTCGCCCTAGCTAGTTTATTTCCATTTCTGATTGTAAGTATGTTTCAGTATTTTCCATTAATGAAATGAAGTATTATTTCCGCTGCATCTTTGTGTATATGGTTATCTCGGTAATTTGTTGCGTTCCTGTTTAAATCCGGATCAATTGATTATTGGAAAGTATTCAACTAGTAAGATATAAGAGGTTCTTTCACTTTTTTATATGAAATTAACTTGATGAGAGGTTAAACTTTGTTTGCTATATTCCAATGCAAAAAGATAGGGAGTTATATATGGGTAAAAGGTAAGGGTCAACATCACATCTACAAATTTCAATGGCAACATTCTCTTTAAAAACTTATTACCAATTCAAGTATCTAGACTGAGCTGAAGAACTCAATGGATTTATTTAGGTACTCTAGGTGGGATTTGATTCATTGACAGAATATAAAAGTTAAATATGAAAATGTTGGCATACTTCAGGTATTGTCCTTTACTAGGATAAATGACTGGAGTCCATTCTATAACAAACAACAATTATTCTTTCTCATTCTTCCATATTAACCTTAAATGTTTATGCTCAAAGAAATCAGTTTGAAAATACAAAATCAAATGTACCAAACAAAACTAATAATGGAACAATTTAACTCTTTTAAAAGGTTGTCAAGGGAAAATGTATAGATTCGACTACGAATGAGTAAATTTAAAAACAATTGAAGTAGAATTGCAAGCAAGTAAAAGATTACTCATCGTGGCCAAAATGATCTCGCTCATTTTTTAATTGTTGTCATAACCCAAATTAAGGACACCATTGAAACCACCTTGTAAGGGACTTGTTTCAAGAAAGACACACCAAATAGGAATAATTTTGGAACTAGGTTAGGCTCTAGAAGAAACTTTGTTAAAACATCAATTTTCTTCCACGAGGCTAATTATCAACCGTTTATATGAGGTTATTCTCATGGATAAACACTCTAGGTAACAATAATATAAACACTTAAGCAATAGCTTCTCGAATTACAAATAAAATAAATTTGGAATTATCCATGGACATGATAGTATGGGTATCAACTTGGTATAATCCACCTAGTAATGCAATTAAATGGAGCTCATTAAAGGTACGTGGATAAAAAAATTAGTTTGAATAAAAAGTCTCAAGATAGAGTTTAGGACCCTCACTCACTTCACTTAAACTCTTTAAATTCTCTATACTAATGCATATGTCAAAAGAATCTAACTAGATGTTCATTAAGGTTTAAGAATCGATAGTATTGCTAAAAATATTTGATGCATAAACACTCTTTCTTCTAAAAGCCATCTTAATAACCCAAAATCATAAATATAAGGGGAAATGTAGGAATTTTGGATTTACCATGTTTTTACACTGACTATATGATGGAAGGTATAACTCACATGAACCCAATTGTCTAAAACCTTTGAAAATTCAAATGCAATAAAAACAGAGAATGTTAATTCACAAATAATATAAGGTATTTCCTTTGAATACATGTATCCATGATACAACTAGCATTTGCACCAAAAGGGTGCAAAGACACACCGATAGAAGTGTAGATGAGTGTAAAGGGATGAAGATGTAGCATTGCAAGGAAATCATAAAGAATATATAGAGATAGAGCGAGTGTTGGGGTTAGCTCAATTAGTCGAGTCCCTATCATTAAAGCACCTTTGCTCCGATATCTTCCTTCAATATGTTATGTATGCTCTCACGTAGTTCGAGCAAGCCAATTGATGCCACCTTCATCTCCCTAGACAGTAGGGCTATAAGGAGATGATGTCCCTAGACATACATAAGATGGAATTAACCGGGCCTTTAAAATTCAACAATGCCTTGCATTATTGATGTGAAGTAATCCCTTAGGGTGGATTTGTCTAGTACAAATATTCAGTGAACATCAAGGTTCAATGAACCACATAGAATATAATATATATAATATAATAATTATATATATATAAAAAGATAAGTTTGATAGGAGAAAGATGTGTTACAAATAGTATATTTGAAGATCCAACCAGTGCTTAAATAATCATAAAATATTTTTGTTTTGTTTATATAAGAAAAAATATGCTAACTGTTTCAATTATCTCATGTATCCGTTTAATGTATATACATAGAAACAATGCTCCAAAGTTTAATATTTATTAATATATACTTTATAATGTTTATCTTATGTATATACTTTTGTGCTCCTTGTTGGTTGCATATTTTTCCCAATGCTTTTTGTTGGTATCAAAGCCACATACCCTAAGTTGCCCGAGGATTCCATTTATGATATGAGGTTGCTTTTCATGGTGTATTTCAATCATTCAGGTCCTTTATCATGTCGTTCTCTTTAATGTTATGCCCATTTTTCTGGCATTGCTATTGTTTGAGGACTTGGACCTATTTGTTGATGATGAGTCATATATTCTTATGTATGTAGTTTCATTTTGCTGACATATAATTATGTTGTAATGAATATGTGTTGAAACCTTGGTTTAGTAGTTTTTGTTTAAACAAGATATATTTGGAGATTTGTGATGTCAAATCACTGTAAATTAAGAGCAGAAGTCATAAATCATTGACTATTAAGTTTCAATAAGTTGTACTTTGTTTTGGGTTTTGATTCATTTGGTATGAAATCTAGCTAAAAATTGTAAAAATTATAGATTATCTTATTAATTTACCTATAGATATTTTTTTCTTCTTTAGTGTTCAATCTAGTTTTGTCTAAATCGAAACAAAATGTCAAACATTGATCTCATAAAATGATGTGTTGGATCTTGCCTTAAATGTCGCCTCTAAGTTTGAAATGTTTCTATATTGTGCAATGAGTAGTGTTTCCAATCATTTGATTGGTTAAACATAGCATAATTGAATATCAATCAAACAACTTTAAGTACGAGAAGGTTTATTCACCGTTAGATCTACTTGATCAAAGACGATCAAATATATTGGACGTCTTATATGTGTTTATTATCCAATCAATTATAAATTCCAAAGTCAAATCCCCCCATTGGATTTACGTGCCAGGGCAATGTAAAGCACATAATAATATAATTTTAGTGTCCAACAAAGATTAAATAATGGACGCACATGTAACTTGCATTTAGTAAAAGAAAATTTCAACCATGGTTGAAATTTGAGAATTGCTACAACATATGGCTCCATCTCGCAATCCTTATGTGGCCTCAAGATCTATAAAAAAATGTTTACTAAACTAGGCATGCAATGATATGTCAACATAATAATTATGGTTATTTTAACATTTTGTATTCATGTCAACATAATAATTATGGTTATTTTAACATTTTGTATTCATGTGTTTTAAATATAAACAAATACCAAATCACAATGTCTATCAAATTATTTTTTTTAAAGTTTAAAATAATTTCGATGTCTATTAAATTGATTTTTTTTTTTTTAAAATGTAATTTTCCTCGGGCAAATGAGAATGGTATAAGGATCTTGGGAGGGTGCCCACCACCCTACCAAATCCTATGACAATATAAGTTTTTTGGACGCCAAAGACTTAGGGGAAAATTTCTTGTGGTTATGGTTGGTGTGTTGTTGGGTAGGAAAGAGAAAATCTCTTTAACAAGAGATGTAATGATAAAGAATTTATAGAGCCTTGGCTTCTTGGTTGTGGAAGATGGTAACTAGGCCTTGGTTGCGATATTCTTTCATGTAGCACAAGGCACAAACACAAGGTATTGCAAATTCTCACTCTAAATTGGTTGCATTTCATGGTTAATATTATGAGTCTTTTTACGTTGGTTGTATTGATATTACCAATTTTTTCCTTGTGGTAATATATTTAATGTTTATTAACGAATTTAGACTTCTGTGATCCATAACATTGTTTAGGGAATTTTCAGCTAAATCACATAATAAATCATTTGTCGACGCGTTTCGAACCAACTAGTGTGGTTCATCGTCAGGACAAGTTGAAGAACCAAATCCAGTTTAGCATGTTAAATAGTCCAAGCAGAGACTTCAACGGCTAAAAAGACTAACGACTACTATTTGACTCAAGGACTCCTGTCAAATTTCCATTAATTAATTTAATATTAATATTCTTCTAACTATTACCATTCTTCCCATATATAATATTTTATTAATGAAGCACGTTAAACTAGGTAAAAATAACATAAATCAATAGTTAGTTATTAACAACAATTCATTTATATATATATATTATATATATATATATTATTATTTAATATTCTAATATTATTTTATTTAATATTTAGTTATTAAAAATAATTTATTTATTTATATAAATTATGAGAAAAATAATATAATTATCATTTTAAAAAAACTACAAATTCTCCTTACTTTTTATAAGGTTAGTTTAAACGTTTTATTGGTTAAACCAAATTATTTATTATATTATAAATATACAACTCTATATATATATATATATATATATAATATATATATATATATATATATTTCTAATTAAAAATATAATACGGTTAGGTTATATATAAACTTAAAGGTAGGTTTAAGAGGGGGACTTACTTAAATTTAATAATAAATATAAATAAAGTAAAAACACAAACTAATTTTTTTTTTTTAATGAATAAATAAATAAGGTACTTTATTACTTTATTTATTTACTAATTAATTGAATTGTTGTTAATAACTAACCATTGATTTATGTTATTTTTACCTAGTTTAACGTGCTCCATTAATAAAATATTATATATGGGAAGAATGGTAATAGTTAGAAGAATATTAATATTAAATTAATTAATGGAAATTTGACAGGAGTCCTTGAGTCAAATAGTAGCCGTTAGTCTTTTTAGCCGTTGGAGTCTCTGTTTGGACTATTTAACATGCTAAACTGGATCTGGTTCTTCAACTTGTCCTGACGATGAACCACACTAGTTGGTTCGAAACGCGTCGACAAATGATTTATTATGTGATTTAGCCGAAAATTCCCTAAACAATATTTAATGTTGTCAGTATTCATGGTTCTATGAGTTTTCTATTATGGGCTGAGTTGATTTGGATCCTATTTATTGTGTGGGGGCTAAGAGTGTGCGAGGAGATTCAACCCTCAGGGCGTATGAGTAATTTCCTTTCATTATGGCGATTCAAAGGTCATTTTGGAGGTGAAATTCTATTGGCCAGACTACCTGTGGTTTGGTGGGTAAGGATTTCCTAGTTTTAGACTTTTGGTAGGTACTACGATTTGTGTCAGGTGGGCGTTGGGAGGTTTGTGGATTTCAACGGGGGTGGTTTTATCGGAGGTGCTTTGCAAGGGATATTGTATCTGTTTGTTATGACGATTGCTACCTGGGGTATTTTGTTTACTGCTTTGGTGACACGATGAGGATGTCTCAACAACATGGTCATGTGAGAAGAGGGGGCAGGCTAGGCGATAGATGCTCATCTAGCCATCCCTCTAGACTAGGTTCTCATCTGGGTGAGGAAGTAGCACCTACATCTACGAGGCCACCTAATTTTCCTGAGCATGAACTTGGCTAGGTAGGTTGTGGAGAACATATTAGGAAACTCAAACTGCTTGTGGTGCAATTTTCCAAAGACAAACATGAAGATAGAAATGAACTTATCTCTTTTCTAAATGATATACAAAGAAATTAGTGGTACATGCAGGATAGGCTGGCAAGCCCGCAAAGGGGAAAATTGTACCTTTAGGAAAGGCTCTAATTTATGGAGGGTTGTATGACCCATATGGAGAAACATGTCCAATGTGAATCAAAACCCCCACCGTCTCCTGGTTCGCATTCGGATAATTCGGTTCTTGTAACCTCATTCGATACTTAATGGCTTCTGGATGTACTTTGATATTGTTAATGTTTTGGGTTTTAGTCCTAATCCATTTTTGGATGGTAAAATTATTTTGGAAATGTATGGTCATTTTTAGAAACTACCTATTGGCAAAAAAATCTAGTAAGTTTGAGGTAGGTAGGATTTTTGAAATCCATGGACAAAGATGTCAACATTCTGTGTAAATATAAAAGTTTGACATACAAAATAAAATTGTCAAATGTAATTTATATCAAGTGATTGAATTTAATCTCAAATCAATCATTCACAATATAATTTTGAATGGAATTAGCCTTGATAAAACATCCTTCAATTCTTTTGGTCACGCACACAAACTTTTTCTCAGATAGTAAAGTTTTCTAGTAAACAATTATTGAGGCATTTTGTGTTATGAGAGATGAAGGATGTAAGAGATAAATATGTAGCTTTCACCTCGATCGTTGTAACTACAATGACTATCATTGACAAAGTAATTACTAGATATTTTAAGAAACATAAAACCATATTGTTGACAACCAAGAAGCCTAAAACCAAGTCAAGGGATACAATAACACCAAAATTGAAGATTTTTTTTTTTTTTCTAATCAAAATGTTATGAAGCTAAAATTTGATGAACTTTTACTTCAGATTTTAGATTCACAAGAAGAACTTCAGCCTCATGACCAATCTAGGCATGACCCTTTGAAAGACATTCCTACTCCAATGATTTAGCAACAAAACTTGGTTAATTGTATTTCAAATTAGTAAATAATGTTAGGTATTTAGTTGGTACTCTCAAGATATAAAAGAACTCTTATCAAAACTTTCTTATGAAGTAGACTTTGGATTTTAGGAATATTTTTGTTTGAGACCATATATATATATATATATATATATATGTAACATTTGCTTATTTAGAATGACATGTAAATTTTTATATCATAGATGTTTCTTGAATAACTTTATATATGTTTTAATGCTTTGAAATATTTTATTAACATTAATTTGCATCTATTGAATTAGCATAAACTTATTTATTCCTACACACAAAATTTCTTTTGTCATTATTATTTTCATTTTTTTTAATCTATATACATGTATGCCCTAATGTGTTTAATCATTAAATAATAAATAACACATTCATTCAATATCTCTTGTGAAAATTGTGCAATAATAAGATTATGACATAAGAATACTTGTCTAATTGAGTTGTATTTTGAATTTGCTTTATGATAAAGATAAAAAAAACTATGGCCATATCAACTAAGTTCTTTAGGTATAAAGAAATAGTCTTGATCATTTAATAAGTTGTCCATCATGATTTGTATAAACCTTAACACTTGAACATATTTTTATTTGGGACATTATGATTCTATGATCCTTTCAAGCACATGGTTTGTAATAGCCTCAGGTAATTCCATTTCCAACAAGTGTTCATAGCCCCAATGGAGACAACTCGATACCACAAACATTGCTTCTATACCAATAAGCATCTATAGCCCCAATAGAGATATCTACATTTCAAACTTAAAATTAACAAGAATATGTTAATAGGGAATATGCTTGTATACTTAAGGGATGTTATATATCGAAATATTATGATATAACATACGTTGCTCCATTACTAATGAACGTCCATAACTCTAACAAAGATATATGCATTTCGCAGTACAATAGTAGAATGCTTTTTAAAATCATTTTTTAAGCATAAAAACCCTTATTAATTCTTAAATATTGATTTATTACATTCCTAGAGTTATTTAAGTAAGTTTCACATAACCTGTCATTATAATTACACATTCCCCCCCACCCTCCCCCACGCACACTAAGGAGACACAGTCTTAATATCATATCATGTTGTCCGTTGTATTAGATTCATTTTGAAAGGATGTTTCCCCCTCGAAGTGGACTGTATTCATTAACCTTTTATCAATTTAGGACACTTGGATCATTGCATTCGATATTAGATTTTATTAGGACACTCAAAACATTGTGGCATTTTCTCCATAATCAAATTTTTGGGGGGAATCATTAAATAGTGAAATTTTGAAAAGATTGAGAAATAGTGAAATATATGTGGTCAAAACTTCAAGCCCCGTTTCATTACAATTTTATAAATATAACATATGGATCTAGGGTTGGTGAGTAATCCTAAAATGAGTTTCAAACTAGCCATATTTTATTTCCACTATAATATTTTTCTTGAAAGTTTAAAATAGTGAAATTTTATGGAGACCGAGAAAATATATCATAGTAGAAGTGTTAAAAATTTCATATTTTTATTCATTATTCATAGATAGAGTCTATGTAAGATAAGGTCGTGCTTAATCCTGAAATCAAGCTCTAAAATTTTGAAAATACTAAGGAGACATAGTAAATTAAATGTGGAAAAGTTTTTAGATTTTGAATAAGTATATTTTATGATATATATCTCGTGGAAGTTAAGGTTTTTGATAGATCCAAATATTAGTCTTAAATAAGTCATGTTGGCATTTTTGTTATAATATTTTGAAGTTAAGTTCCAGACCGTGAACTTTTTTGGTGTTTAAAAATCATATCAAGGTGCTATAGGCCAAAATTTCAATTTTATAAGGGAACACGTTTTATATATATCAAGGCAATGGTTATACATTCAAACAATCTCCAAATTAGGGTTTTGAAGGTACACAGATTATAATTGTCATAACTTTTGATTAGAAGATCCATTTTTGGGTGACTGAAATTGTGATACAAAGGAGTACTATTATTATTTTCTCATATGGAAAAAGGTTCTCCATGAAATACTAATCCTCATAAAAATTCAAGCATGGAATTTTAATAAAGTGAAGACTCAGAATATAGATTCTCCCAATTAAAGAACCGAGTTGAAGAAATAAGTCACAGTATGTTGAACAAGTGGATTTATCCCATTATTAAGAAGTCCTTGAAACGAAAATGGAAAAGAAGATGGATGGAATTAAGGAAGAAATGCATAAATACATTAAGGAAGAAAGATAAAAATCCATGAGTTCTATGGGAAATATTCTCTCATATAGGTTTCCTAAAAGAGATATGGAAATCCAAGGAAATCATGAAGATAAAGAGAACATGTTGGGACTAGATCACATATGGGGAGTATTTTATCATAATTGGAGAGAACAAATATTGAATCAAAGAATCATGATCATTCATCACTTCAATGTTTACAACATCAATCATTGAAATCGGTACCAAGAAACTACTTCATTCTAAAGATTGTTACGAGGAAGTTTGATGGTAAAGATCTTATAACATGCATATTCTAGATGGAGCAATACTTTAATATACACCAAGTGTTAGCTTAAAAAAGCTAACTATTACATCTGTATATTTAGAACAAGATCAATTTATATTGTATCAATGGCTTTGTGAAAAAAAAATGATTCTATTGTATCTTTGTCCATTTTTATGGAGGAATCGATAACACATTATGGGAATATAAAGAGAAATACATTATTTAGTGAATTAGTAAATATTCAACAAAGAGTTCCAATTATAGATCACATTTAATGATTCCAAAAGTTGAGTCTCAGGGTAAAGAACATTCTAAAGGATAATTTGTTAGAGCTATTTATTTGAACTTTAAAGGAAAACATCCAATATGAGGTGTGTCTCTTTGAACCTCAATACATAGAACGTGCTTTGAGTCTAGAAAGGAAATTTGAAAGTAGAAGTATGGCTACTAGAAGTGTGGTTACTAACATCAATAATGAACATCATGTTCCCTATCCTAATGTAACAACCCTGGTGGAAATTTCATGTAATAAAAGTTAATAAAGGCAAAATAAGTCCATGGTGAAGGGACACTTATTCCAAGCTTAATGTTGGGCAAATATATCCTATTGGGCATCAATGGATGTGTGTTTTGGTTAAGGAAAATTGGCAAAAGCTAAGGCAAAGACACTAAAACACAAAAAGGCATTTTTGGCACATTTATTTATGAAAATGAAGGAAAATAGGATAAAAGGAAGGTAAAAGGTCACAGGTTGCATGTGAGGAGGAAACTGAAGGAAAATAATGGAAAATGAAGAAAATAGAGGCCTCATTAATAAAAAGGCTTTTGAGGATCAGTTGGTAACCTTTTTTCAGTTTAAGTTTGGAGCTCTTTCATTATTATCTCTCTCTCTCTCACTCTTGGTCACTTACATTTTTCTTGGATCACTCTAGCTTTGGATCAAGGAAGGAAAAGAAAGAAAAGGGAAAGGAAGAGGAGCAGGATCAAGCAACTTCAACAAGAATAATTGCAGGAAATTTTTTGCATGTGTGATTTCCTTGTTGGTTTGGACATGCATGGCTTTGCATGTTGGTGTATGGTTCTCTTGCGTTAGGTGACATGGTTTTTCCAGGTTATGACAATGGTTTCAGCCTAGCCTTGCCTTTTTCCGGATGCCATGGTGTTGGGATGTTTATCTCGGTTTTGAGTTTTGGTTTTGCAGATGGATTTCAGGATCCGGGGCATAGGTGGTCTCAAGGTTCATTCCCAAAGGTCTAGGAATCCTTTGACCAGTTTTGTCAGGATGCACAGTAAATCCTGAGGGATAAGTCTTGGTTTAAGGCCTAGTGATACAGGTTTGGATTGTGGTAAAGCCTGAGAGATTGGTCTTAGTTTAGGGCCTAGTGATTTGGGATTAGATTGCAGTAAAGATTGAGAGACAAGGAGACAAAAAATTCCTCAAGGATAGTGATGGATTTCGGATGACATTCCAAGTCTAGTTCAATTGTGATCGGAGCACTGGATTTGGTGGGATCATGGTTTGGTGACGGTGGAGGTGGTTTAACCTCTGGATTCCCTTGGTTGTTCTTGGATTGATTATTCTACGAGATCCCACATCCACGCTTGGAATATGGCACGGGGGTGACTCGCTAAAAGAGAGATTTGGTTCAGTCATGTCTTTGGTCGGGTGGTATGTGGAAATCCCGAACCTAGTCAAATTTGCCTATGATTAATAAAAGCTAAGTTCTCTTATTTTTGCACTGGTTTATATGTGGATTCAATGATTGTCATATCTTTGATATTTATATGGTTTTATGCTATTTATAAGCATGGCTAAATGACTCGTTCATGTCATGGTTATTTCATGTATTTACTTGTAATTGTTAAATGAATGGATGCAATATCTAATTGATGATATAATAGTTCAATAGAGAATGAGGTGATCCTTTCGGTTACGTTTCATAATTTCTTTCATTAATTTATGCTCGGCCTTGTATCCTAGACCTATAGGTTGCATCGATGCCAAGTGTTTCACAAAATTTCAATCCCGGTTGGGGATGCTCAAGCCTAGTCCTGAGGTTGATTTTTGATTTATCAACTTCGTTACCATGTCTTTGATGGATTCTAAAGGTTGTAGCAAGTTTTGTATAGAGGTCGAGATTCTAGGCTAGAAAAGTGGCTTAAATCTCGGGGTCGCTGGCACATAGGCCTATAAGAGCGACTTTGAGTTGCTAGATGCTATCATGCCTATATCATGAGAGAAAGCAGGCGTTAAAAGGATTAAATCATTAGTGGGACTCAGGGATAGGATGTCTGAGTGCTTGAAATCTTTCCTGAAGGTGTTGTTGCTGATGTGGATGAGTTTGTTTGATGTGTTCCGTCGGTTCCATTTCCTTAAGGTCACCAAGGAAGTTGAATCCCTTATAGTAGCCTATCTCATCGCATGTTTACCCCGGTTGACAGGTTGCTTGGGTGGACTTGGGAGGAGGGGGTGTTACACCTAAGCTTTCTCACTCAACAAGGTTGACAATATAGCAAATGGATGAAAGAGGAGTAAAGTGACTATGTTTCAATTGTGATAGTAAGTATAGTAAGGAGCATAAAGGCAGTGAGAATAAATTATTCTACATAGAGTAAAAAGAGTAAGAAGACCAAGAATCAAAACCATCACAAGATATAGAGCTTGAAGGGACCACTCCAATAATATCTTGTCATCTATTAGCCATCATTAGTACTCCACAGACCCTCAAAATATAAATATATGTCAAAGAAAAAGATACAGTGTTCATTGATTTAGGTAGTACCCATATCTTCATCAATTACAATTTGGAAAAACTTCTTGATTGATTTACATTTTTAGCACCTAAATGTCAAGTATGATTACAGATGGAGTTACCATAAATTGTATAGGGAAGTGCCATAATATTAAGGTCAATATGGGGGAGTATTTATTAGATAGTCCCATGATTTCGATTCAAATGGGCAGTGCTAATGTTGTATCACGGATCCAATGGATAAAATCATTTGGAACAATGACACATATTTTTCAACATCTTTATATAATATTTTCTTCATAATGTAAGGAAATTGAGCTTGGAGGTATTCAACAAAAACCATATAAAGTGACAATCTCTAACAACATGAAAAAATTAATCAAAAGGGACACCATTATGTAATTTCACACTTTTGCTCACTAGATGTTCAAAGGTCTATATCCTTTGCTTGAGTGGATCTCTAAAAAGTTATCAACAATCATTCCAAAATATTTAGAGAAATGCCTAAGGGTCTTCCACCTAGTTGAGATCATGACCATGTTATTCATTTGAAACATGGAAGTGTACCACATAACATTAGGCCTTACATGTATCCATATGCATATACGAGTGACATTAAGGATATGAATCAAGAAATGTTAGAGGCTGACATCATTAAGATAGTCAAAGTTATTTCTCTTCACAAGTGGTTATGGCTACAAAAAAGGATGTTTCATGGTGTATGTGTCTATATTACATACAAATTAGCACAATTACACTCAAATACAATTGTTTTATTATTTTCATTGATGAATTATTAGATGAATTGCATGGAACAATTTACTTTTCTAAGTTGAATCTCCATTCGAGAGATCATAAAATCAAAATGATGTAAGAAGACATTCTCAAAACAACCTTTAAAACACATGAAGGGCATTATGACTTATTGATTATGCCATTTTGACTTACTAATGCAACTTCAACATTTCAAATATTGATGAATTCTATTTTCAAACCCTTAGAAAATTTGTGATAGTACTTTTTTGATGAAATACTAATTTATAACAAATCTTGGGACATGATGTAAAACATGTTGAAAAGGACTTAAAACTATTGGAAGAACAACAAATATATGAAATTCCTTCCAAGTGTGTCTTTTTGGTTCAAGAATGGAATACACGAGTCATCTTATATGTCGTGAAGGTGTCAAAGTAACCCTAACAAAATTAAATCTATGATGAAATGGCCAATGCCCAAAACCTTGAAGAAAATTATAGAATTCCTAGGATTCGTAGGCTATTACCACGATTTTGTCAAGAAATATGGTAAAATAACAACACCTCTAATAACATTATTAATAAGTGAAGCATTTTATTAGACTTTAGAAGCAAATATAGCCTTTAAAAAAGTTAAGAAGGCTATGTGTACAACTCTTGTCCTGGCCACACCTAACTTCATAAAAACCTTTGTTGTGGAGTGTGATGCCTTAGGCCATGAAATTGGTGTAGTTTTATTCAAGAAGGAAGTCCCCTTGTATTTGAAATTAGGCAACTTAAAGGAATGAACTTGCTCAAATCCATTTATGAAACATAAATGTTGGCAATACTACAAGCGATTAAAAAATGACACCCTTGTCTAATAGGAAGACACTTCAAAGTAAAAACAAATCATGATAGTTTTAAGTTCTTCTTGGAGCAATGATTATCTTCAAAAGAGAAACAAAAATGGGTTATAAATATGCTAGGTTATAAAGTTGAAAATATCTATAAAAAAGGAAAACATAACATGGTGGCATACCAACTTTCAAGGAAAGAAGAAGAAATAAAGGGTTTATTATGTGCCAATTCTATTCCACATTCTAATTAGGTGGAATAAGCATGGACAAAATGGAAGAAATATTAGAAGGTATGCCATATCATCTAACAACTAGAAGAGGGAACAAGTGAATTATATAAATTAGTATGGAATAATGATTTGCTATGGCATTAAAATTGCCTATATTTATGTAAGAATTCCCAACTCAAATAAACAATCCTTTTGGAATTTCATACTTCTCCTATGGGCGGAAATTTAGGGTTCTTGAAAAATTCCCACAAGATTCATAAGCCTTTTTTAAGGAATTTCTTAAAACAAAATAATGTGAGGTATATCAATAGAATAAGGAGAGTCGATCAAGACCACAAGTCACCTACAACCATTAACTATACCAAGTCAATGTTGGGAAGAAGTTTCAATGGATTTTGTTATAGTTTTATCCAAGTATGAAGAAAATAATGTCATTATGGTAGTAATAGATCGACCAACAAAGTATTCCCATTTTTTATCTCTTTCTCATCCATTTAAAGCAAGTATAATGGTATAAGAATTCATGGAAAAAGTCTAAAAGCTACATGGAATCCAAAATATTATCGTCAGTGATGGAGATCCAATTTTCACTAAATTTTTTTAGACTAAATTATTTTATTATTAGGGTACTCAATTGACTCACATATCATGTTACCATCTTTAATCCATTGGGAAAATTTAGATTTTGAATAAATGTTTATAATGGTATTGTCGTTGCTTTGTATCCAATAAATAGATACAATGGTCAAGTGGTTTCCCATGGTAGAATGATGGTACAACACTTTCTTGCATACTTAATAAACAATGTACCCATTTATGGAACTTTATGAATATCATCCTTTATCTATCACATCACCCTTAAAAGGAATGATCGAAGGTTCAAATAGTGGAGGACCACATAAGGCACCATCAAGAGGTTATCAAACTATTAAAGGATAACTTGGTTATAGAAAAAAATAAGATGAAACAACAAGCATATTAACATTGGAGTGAAAGGGAGATTGAAGTGGGGGATTGGGTTATTTTGAGGCTAAAACCATATAAACAAATGCCTCTCAAGCAACAAAATAAGGAAAACAAATTAACACCCACAAATTATGGCCCTTATAAGATGTTGTAAAGGATTGGAAGTATGGTTTACAAATTGGAGTTTCTTCTGTCTTCTTTTGTACATTTAGTATTCCATATTTCTTGCTTAAAAAGGGTAATTGATAACAATATCCTCATCTAAACTATTCTACTATCAATTAATAAAGAAGGTAAAATCATATTGTTACGAAAAAAAACTTTGAAACAAATACTAAATAATTGCGAAATCAAGCAATTACTAAGTGCCTCATTAAAACATATCAGTGAAAGAGGCTACATGGGGAGATGAGTTATTCATGAAAAAGCACTCGAAGTTAGTAAGTATTGAGGACAATAGTTGTTTGAAGGTGTAAATGCCTCACCCCACTTTTACCCAAATCCACAAGCTCACCAGGGTAAACATGAGACGAGTATCACTATAACATGACTTGATCTCCAAGTTCCAATTATGGAAGTGGGGCCAACACATCGACAACTTATTGACATCTCACAGGAACTAAAAATCACTCAGGAGTTGGAAAACCACCTCAGGTGATCAATCCCTGAGTTGGAACCTTTTTTCTCTAACCTAACACCCTAACCACACACACAACAAGGAAAGAGTGCGGTTATAGGCCTCCAACTACACACATAGGCTTGCTTCCATGCGATTATGCCCTAAATCGTTCTGAGCATGTGGTTTCAAGATATATGTCACCTTTTTAGGCCAGCTTCCAAGCCATTTCCTAGAACTACCTCTAACTTTCCAAAATAATAATTTACATGACAACAATGCCAAACATTCAAACTTGAAGCAAGAATTTGACCTATACTACCTAATCCATAATAGACATTTCGTCAAACATATGGAAAACATGTAAGCTACATGTCAAGAATGCATATATGATCATAAACTAATAGTCTTAATCTAAAAATTAACAAGTTGGCTCTAATCCCCCTCTAGCTAAGTGCAATGCTAGTCCATGCATTCATCAACGAGTCAATAACTTATCAAGACATGTCAAGAGACATAAATAGATCACATCAACCAATATATAGCCAACAAATAACCAACATAGAAACCATGAAAACTTAGTCATAATATCACCAACATAATCACTACAAGTATTCATAAATCATAATAGGAAAATAACTCTTATTAATATATGAAAATACCAACCACGTCGGGGACTTCCACATACCACTCGACCATAGATTGGGTTGAACCAAATCTCTCTTTCAGCCAATCACCCACGTGCCATATTCCAAGCGTCAATGTGGGATCTCATGGATTAGACCAAAATAAAACCAACCACGTCTTCGAGAGGCCAAACCACCTGAACCCTCAACCACAATGATTCCACCTCCACAGTCCATAAATCACTAACATCAACTAGATCAGTATCTACCCGAGCTCCCCACAGCTCCAGGAACTAGTTACAACACAAACCACAACCTTCTAGGGCTCGAGAGAAATTGTTCCAACTGCGACTTTAGGGAATAGTAGCTCAACCCACCAAGGGCTTCAGAGCGTTTTTCCCAATATACGACTCTAGGAACTAGTAACTCAACCCAAACTGTTCCAAGGCTTCTAGAGTGTTTGTTCCAACCCACAACCATTGGGAACCTGAGCACTAATTAAAAAAAACAAGTGGAAAATCCCACAACACCATGGCTATCTAGGAAATTACAAGGCAAGGTTAAAACCATTGTCAATGAAGGTAAATCTCCATGCCAATGAAAACACATAACCAAAGAATCACATGCATATACCATGCATCCAGAAATCAACAAGGAAATCACACATGCAACCTGCTACCTGCAAAGAAATCCAGTTGTAGTTGTTTACCCAAATGCTTCCTTGCACTCCCTGCTTTCCTTTGCCTTCTTTCTCCAAATCCAAGTGAATGCCAAAGTGCTCCAATAATTCTCTAAGTGAAAGAGTGTGAGAGGATGAAAGAATGTGTAGAAATTAATGTGTAGATTCGAAACTGCTCATGAAATTTACTAAATCACAAGACTCGAAGCTATTAAACTGATCTGTGGAAGTTATTTCACATTCTGAAACACAAATCATAGAAATGAAAAAGGAAACATCACATACACAAAGTTTTATCTAGGGGAAATCAACTGCTCAAAACCCCTTCCCTAACTGAACTCAACTCAATCATACTGAACTGAACTCAAGCTTCCCTAACTTGAGTTAACTGATTTAACTGAGTAACAAGTGCCATGTCACTTCAGTTAACTACCTCCAAGATTTTCGCTGAAATAGAAATTCAAATTTTATCTAGTTTGACCAAGGCAAAGGCAAACTGAGATTTTCTTGCTGCATTTTCAACAAAATGAATGAGAGAGCCAAAAACTAAACTGAAAAAAGTTATGAACTAATCCCCAGAAGCCTTTTTATCATCGATGCCTCTATTTTCTTCATTTTCCTTCATTTTTTCCTCTAATTTCCCTTGCATGCAAATATGTGCCTCTTCACCTTCCTTTTCTCCTATTTTCCTTTATTTTCATAAATAAATGCCAATTATTGTTTCTTTACCTTTTCCAATTCCCTTGATAATTTCCATAGCCATAAATTAATCACAAATGATTACCACTATAGTGATTTTCCCAACCTTCAGCTTGGAATATGTGTCCCATGACCTTGGTCTTATTTTATTTACTTGGAAAATCAACTAGGAGTTGTTACAGAAGGGGAGGAGCATGTTAAACATAAACATATGAAGCCCTAGATATTGGGTTATTACATTTATAATTTTATATTAGTAGACTAGCTACGAGCTTTCATTGTACCCTTTCATTATAATTGTACCCCTTGTTTCCTAGATATATACCAAGTAGACCTAATCTTAGGATCATCTAATCTTACCCTTTGTATTGGATTCATTGTAGAATGAGGTATCCCCCTCAAACTAGATTGTATTCATTGACACTTTATCATTTTTTTCCCTCGAAAAAAAACCCATATTTCAGTCATATAAAACAATAAAAAATACATTTTGTATATGCGCTCATGTGTGCATTCATTGGAATCTACCTAGATCCCATCGGAGGCAAAAATAACATATAATTCCTGATGGATGCAAAATGTATTCCGCAAAAGTTAGCAATCCACAAAAGAGTTGTATAAAGAAAAAAATACACATATGTTAAGACTATGTGTGTGAATCACCAACATATATAATCTATGACTAATAGCATAAGGAAATAAAGAAAAAAAAACAAAGTGTCCAACAATAGAAAATAAAATACATACAAAAATAACATACCTGTTTGAGATCAACCATGATCATCAGGAATCGGGTCCTTCATGTTGGCTTGTTGGGGCCTGACCTAGGTTCATAGTTAATTAGCCAAAGAAATCCTTATACTACTAGCCCTTTCGACAACAGTCCGCGGAGCGCAGACTGAGGTCTCACCTGAAGTAGTATAGGGGATGCTGGAACCGGGTTTCCACACCCTTGAGATGTCTGAGAGGTTGAACTTGTCCAACTGTTAGTTCCTTCGCGCAAGCTGCTTCGCGCACTTCCTTGGCCTTTGCGCCCTGATATACTTGTCTTCGCGCAACCCTAACCAGGGGCTGTGGGGCTTCCGTGCTGCTAGAGAAACGCTCTATACTAATTCCTTGAGTCACACCTGAGATCTTACCTATCTTCCTACACCAGTTAGTTATCTTCACATAAATATAATCCTTGTATTATATTTAGTAATACAACACACACATATAAATTCGTGCAACAAATAAAGAGTAGACTTGCAATTTATACCCAATAATACATTGACGAGGAATAGATACACAGAAATATAGTAAACTTTCTCTTTATTAATTCTTCCAATGGTTACAGACTCGACCTACCTTGTGCACTCAGCTGCAGGGGTCCGCGCACTCAGCTATAGATTCTTCTCCTACTCTACGACCCAAAGACACACCTACACTTCCACTTAATCTCGTAGACTCATCATGCTTCTGTTCTTATCTATGTTATCTTCTACACTTAGAGCCTCGCTCTATTTATAAAATCCCATGGTCCGCGGACCATGGGTAGGTCTATCAAGCCAACATTAAATTACAAAAACAAGGGCAGACAACCCTGTGACTCTATTATGACTTTGCTCTCCGCGCCCACAATTCGCGGAGGTTTTACAAAGGATTTGGTGAAAACTTGGGCTTTAAGCCCCAAGACATGCCTTGGGGGGATTCCATGCCCAACAGGCCCCCAACACAAACATCATGACTCACCCTCGAGTCACTCTGGTAGTGTGAAGATTTTCGCGCAGAGTCCCTCCAACTCTGTCCGAACTGTTGCAAGGTCGGCAGCGCACTGAGTGGCTGCTTGCTGGATCTCCTGTACCCATTGTTCCGAAACCATGGTTTCAGAACTGCTTCCCTGCATCTGTGCCTATGTCCCCTACATTTGTGCGAGCTTGCCTTCAATTTCTATTGTGGTGGTGAAGACCTCGTCAATCGGAGGTTGAACACACGCTTTCAGGACTACTTCCTTGTGCCATGCTGCGTCCACCTGTTCTTTCAGCGCTTTAGCTTGTTGCATCCACGTTAGCCTCTGAGTGAGGGCCATCGTCTGCGCAGTTCCTTTGACACTACCATACTGTTGCTAGAGTTCATGCGCCTCTCTCTCTAAGTGCTGGATGTTGGGGTCCTCCTGTAGGTTCGTGAGGACCTAAAATGACTCCTCCAACATTCTGGTGTAGTCCCTCACTACATTGTCGATCTCATCCAGTCCCGCTGTAATAGCCATGGTGCGCTTTTCTCTTACTTCTGGAGGGGTGGACGACTACGCCTTCAACCACATCTATGCGATTTGAAGGTTCAGCTCCAACTGAAGCTTAGTCATTTCTTCTCGCACCTCACGCACCCCTGCTTCTAGCCTGTGGATGCACACCTCTGCTGGGATGGCTAGCTCAGGGACACTTTCACAAGCTTCGTCCAATACCTATACTAGCTACTGATTCTGGGACACCACTTCATCATGCTGCAAGCTCAACTATTCCATGTTGATCTTCTACACGCTTAGTACTTGCAGTGCGCAACTCTCCCTGGCCCGCAGTTTTGCAGTAATCCCATCTTGCAGAACGTATAATGTCTCCCGCAGGCTTGCAGCCATGTTGATCCCGATACCCTTCAGTGCGCTAATCATAGGCCTGTCGGCCTCATTTGTTGTCACCAGTGCTCCTTCCGGCAACAATATTGTATTTGTCACCCGAGCGCGTAGCATCTGCTCTACTGCAGTTGTACTTGCTGCGAGGCTAGTCGAAAGGGTACCAGCCTGAGGAGTGCGCACTTGCAACTCTTGCAGTTGCACTCTGAGGGCCCCCAATACAATCTAGTTCTCCTGCACAAAATTCTGGAGGGCCTTGAAGGTGACATCACGCAGTCTCGCTGATGTCGGTGTAGATCATCCTCAATAAGGGTGATCAGGGCAATAGACAACTTTGATGCCTTGACCTTCTTGCGCGGCCCCATCCGCTTGCTCAGGCGTTGGCACTTCAACTGTGTTGACGTGGTTTTTGGGTCCGCGCCTCCCTCCTCTTCCTCTACTTCTTGCCCATGCGAAGGTGACTTTTGGCCCTCATGCGCCTTATCTGCTACCTCCTGTGTTATTGTTGCTGCGGCCTTTTTTTGTTCATCTACTGTTTGTGCAACATCTCGTGCCTCCTGCGCTTCTGCTACCACTGCCTCCTTCCTTCTCTTCTTTGCAAACTGTGCTATGCGCAGTTTGGCCTCCTCTTTCTTCCTTTGCACCACGGACTTCTCCATTATCGTGATGTCTGGAGTGCGCCACTCCGGCGGCCATCCAGTACATTAAAGATTACATCATCCGTGGCTACAAAGGGTAGCTCTCTCCATTGCTTGGCCGGGTCCTTGTGCGCTCTGATGTATATGTTGTGGAGGTCTGCTTTAAACTATACAAAACTTTGCAGGCTATTGTCGACAGTGGGAGATAAATACAACTTGTGGTTAATCCCCATTCTGAGGTTCATTTCCATGAACACCTAGAATATCTTGCTGTTGCAAATTTGGTTTGCGTCCTTCATGGCCCAGAGCGAAGCATACTTCGCGACCTCCGGTAGATTCCTGTCAATTGTGGGGAACTGGCTATCCTCCGACAATTCCCCTGTCACGAGCACTATGGACAACAGAAGCCATGCATAGTAGGAACGTTTTTCCTTGTTCTTGAGCCTCGCGGCAATTCTCCAAGAATTTCTTACAGAGGAACTCGGACCAGTTAAAATAGACCCCCTCCGCGCATTGCTCAGCAAGTTCTACCACCAGCGAGGGTACCTCGTTCGCATGGCACTTGTGCATAACCTTACCTGCCAGTATTTGGGTCGCCACTCTTACTGCTTTGTCGTTGATGTTGGATATGGCGTAGCCCCTCTTCTCCTTTTCTAGTTTATACTTCTTCTTCATAGCCTTTGCGATGGCCAGGTCACTGCTTTTCCCCTCCGAGATTGATGCAGGCTCCTCTCCTTTACATGGAAGCCAGATAATGCAATGAATCAAGTGGTACATGATGGGGATGGGCTTCTCCAGCCACAAACACCCACCGTGCACCAGGCAGAGCAACTGCTTGATGATGAAAGTTGTTATTGGGGTGCAGTGGAAATGCGGCACCCAGAGCAGGTTTAGTAGCCCTGCCTTTTCCACTCCGCGTAACCACTTTCGCGGCTCTAATTCGGTAACCCCCATCGTGGTGTTCTGCTTAGGCTTCATGAGCTGCGCGGTCTCTAGGTGAGGGAACTTCTCGTGGTCAGTGAGATCCGAATCTTCAAATTTCAAGCTAGGCACCTATCTTAGGTGCGTGCCCTAAAAGATGATGTCATGTGGGAGCAGTAGGGTCTGGAGAAAGCTCTTGCTCTCGTTAAGATCCTTGGGCACTTTAGCCTTCCCCTTTCACGGGGGGATATAGGCAGGAAAATTTGTTGGAGGGTGTGCAGGCTCAGTTTCCTCCTCCATGCCTTCGTCCTTGTCTTCTTCTATGATAAGGTCCTCTAGGTCTTCCTCCTCCTCATCAATTTCTACATTAATGGCTTTCCCCTTCTCCTCCATTGTCAGCTTGGTGCGCAGCGGGTTTCACAGGGACATATGTACGGGAACTATTGACTGTTTGTCTTTCTTTGGCCTTAGTGTGCGCTAGGGATTTCCGCCACAGTATCGGCACCTTCAGGGGCATCCCCCACAATCAGGGCCTGCGCGGCCTCTTCGGCAGTCATCTATGTGATTTCCATAACTTCCTTAGATGCTGCCATCGTGTCTGACCAAAAATCTATCGCTCGTGTACTCAGGGGCTCAATAAACGTTCTGCATAGGTCAAATAGGGCTCTTCTCAGGCTACGCGGGGTATACAACAGCTCAATTCACAAATGACCAAGTGTTGTTTGCTGGGTAGCCCTTTGTAATTTATAGCACCTTTTGAATTTGAATTCGACCGTTTCCCCCAAATCCAGTTTATTAATGCTCCCTTGGTGGTATATTTTCCTAAATCTTGCCCATAAATCGCGTCTTAAATGCCTGTCGCCTGCTCCATTTGGTCTCAAGTTGAGCATCACATCATGAATAGTGACTTCAATGGTCATTTTCTAGTCAACCCACGTGACAACACAGCCCCCCTTGAGCGGTCGCGAACCTTGTGACTCTTTGCTTCTGCACACAATTCCAACATTGTGCAGCTCTGGGTAGAATAGTTTATAGTCCCGCACCTCCTTTCAACTACCTGGAGTGCTAAGATTGTACTTCCTTCGGCTAGTCAGGTGGCTTCGCCACCTATATATGATTTCCTCTAGTCATCCATCACTCTTCCTAGAAAATACCGACCTTTTCTCGTTACTGGCGGCGTCACGCACTTTATCATCTGCAACGCGCCATCCTGGTTGATTCACTTAGTAATGTGCGGTCCAAGCCAAGGCATCAAACTGATCAATTCGCGACGATAGTCCCCAAACTTGTCAGCGTGATCATCCGCACCCTATTTTATCACCCTAGTCTTTTTATCGGGAAAATCTTCCTTTATCTCGTCCTCTAGCTTCTTGATTTCCACTTCCACTAGAGTGCTTTTTTTCCTTAATCATACCCTTTATTTCTCAAGTTCTTGGAGCCTAAAATTACCCTGTTGGATTTCTTCCTCAAGTCCCAAGCGTTCTACTTCATTCGATTGTGTGATCCCTTCTTTCAAGGCTCTGCGAATGGTTGTATTGACCGGTGCTTCCATGCGTGGACTAGGAATTTCATGCTTTATAGGGATTACAATGTTCACTTCATTCTCCAGCCCCGAAGGTTCCTGCATCGTCAGTTTTTTGCGTGCGGTCCTATAAGCCCATAGAACCACTGGTACGTGTGGGTCCCAGTCAGTCCACTTCGCATTGTGGACCTTGTTCAGCACTTTGCATACTTCGTTAAAGGCTTCTGCGTGGATAATCTTCTACGTACTTGGTCTTTCCCTACTCCGTGGTTCCAACCAGAGGGGTTGTTCGCACCATCACCTCAACCACACCTGCTTACTGACCGTGTCTCCCAATGCAAAGATTGAGTGCGTCCGCGCAGGTTTCATACCATATGCCTGCATCCATCTGGACAGGTGGGCGCGCAGACCATTTCATCCAACAATCTTGTTGTTACCACATCTGAGGCTTCCCAAACCGCATGCGCATCATCCCCCTACACTCGCACCAGTCCTCAAAACTTCTTTCATGCGTACCCCACCACCTTGCGGGCGTAGCGCAAAGTGCCCATTTCAAAGCTTCGAAACATTGCTGTTGCAACACTTCTTTTTCAAATTTGTTCAGGAAGTCATCCACCTCTCTTAACCCGTCATACATAGGTAGCTCCCTTACTTCCGTTGATATGCAGTGCATCGATCTCGTCATCATGTTACAATTCAACGTGGTTACCTCGTGTAACTGGTTCTGCCATCATTCTATTTCCTTGTCCGAATTTGATGTGCAGGAGCTTTCGCGCACCCGTGAGATTTGTCCATCTGTGGTCGGATTCACCCAGTCTTGTTCTCGCATGGTTATCTTGTAGATGCAATCCAAATTGTCGTCGCTGTCATAGTCGCGCACTGGCTCTGTGTAGCGTGATCCTTTTGCAGGGTCCAAAGGTACAACTACACGCAGAGACTTCTTCTCAAAAATCATCTTGCGCTTCTTCAAATTTATCACCCAATTCATGTCAGTAGCCCAATCTATTCCTAAT
Source organism: Pinus taeda (assembly GCA_000404065.3). Lineage (NCBI taxonomy): Eukaryota > Viridiplantae > Streptophyta > Pinopsida > Pinales > Pinaceae > Pinus > Pinus taeda. Next base: position 42,524 of record APFE031391491.1, read on the forward strand.
AGTGCGGGGTAGGGATTGCTATCATCAACAATCTCTATCACTTCGAAATTTGCTAGCACGCTTGCTCCTTCGATATTTGCTGTGATTCCCTGCAATCTCCCCATAGGTAGGATCTTTTGTTGGTTCGTCATTTGCAGTTGGATAGGAGACCATTGCAATGTAGGCCTTCCAATGCGCTCCCATGTCTGCTTCAGAAGGACATTAGCATCTGATCCTAGATCCAGAATCACTTGGTTCATTTCATATTCTCCAATCTACGCGGTCAATCTCATCTCCCTTCCTATTCGTGTTGTGTGCTTTTCGAGCTTCCGGACTACACACGGTTCTCCTTGTGTGGTCCCAACTCATCTATTTATGAGTTCATGTAGCCCCTTTACAACCTTGCTATCGTGCAAAAGTTTCATGCATGTTTCTAGGAACATTGTGAGCATCGATGGGTCCATTTTTGACTCCGGTCTGTCTTTACTTCCTGAAGTGGAGGCATCAGTGAAGCTCTTCTTGGCTTCCATGAAGGTTTCCTTAGCGTGCTCCAAATCAAACTCTGGTTCCTTCGTTGGAGCCTTGCTAACCTAAGTATTTTCTTCAGGCTGCTTGCTTTTGTCATCCCCTGTCATAATTCCACTTTGGATCACAACATTTACATTAGGGTCTTCCTCGCGTGGCTCAGACCTCATCATTTGCAGGTTCTGAGTCATGGGAGGTTGGAGTGCTCCTTTATCACGCAACCTTGCTATCAGTGTAGGACAATCCTCTGTCTCATGATCAAACAATGTACAATACAAGCATGATGGTCACGTTGGATTCGTATAATTGTGGGCATAATATCCCGGCCCTCCGTAATCGTAACATATCAGCGGTCCACGACCTCTTCCTAGTCGTCCTACACTTCGGCCTCGTCCGTGCCCCTAAAATCTAGTTCACGCCATTCCTACATTCTGGTCAAGGGGCTGCATTTCGGCCTGAAATCTGTAGATAGGAGTTCGATCCATCATCAGTTCGTAACTTCTACAGGTGCGCTCATCATAGCCTACTGATCTACGTAAATTACAAAACAACTGCTACGAATTCTATGTGTACTTTTGTAATAAGTGGCAGTTGTCTGTAGCATGCTTTTCTCCTATCTGACAAATCGTGCATCATAATGTAGGCACCGCGCTCAGTCCTGCTTGTGCCTCGGGTCTCAATGGCATTGGTCCTCCTCCCGAGAATGAATTCACGAACACTGGGTAGTGGTCCTTGTCATGTCCCTGATCCTTGCACTTTACGCACCATACCTCATTGCGCACTTATGGGCGAGCTGTCTTGTCCTGTTTCAAACTCTACATCTCAAGGCACAAGTTTTTCAACTGCGCGTGAATCTGCTGTACTCCCAGGTTGGGATCCTATATCAGAGTCTCGTGGAATCTCATTGCGACCTCCAAGGCCTCTGCCTGAGGTTTTAGCCTCTGTTGTGACAACGTGTTCCTTAGATGCAATGTTAACGATGCTACAAACCATTCGCAGTGTTGTCCATCCATCAACATCGTGTTAGCTTCGCGAATTGTGCACTTTAATCACTGATCCAACTCCCAAGGGGTCTCTTCTGGTAGCATTGTGATTTCCTTAAACCCAATGATCGATTGCGCCTCTAACTTTGGCCTGCTAAATTCTTTGTTTAGCGCAGTTTGAATATCTACGATCCCCACATTCGGATTGTCATTGGAATGCTTAATGTACCAGGTCAGCGCATGATCCTGCAGAGCGCTGACCAATGTCCCTTTCTTTATATTGTCATCTGTGACTCCCTACGCTTCCCATACATCTTTTATCACGAACCAAAACTGGTTCGGATCTTCATTCCCTACTCCTTTGAACACTGGAAATTTTATCGCGTTCGCCACATTGATTCACGTTGGTGGCAGAGGTGGTATGGGCGAAGATGGGGGTGAAGACGGTGAAACTGGCAGTGGTGTGGGTGGGGGTGGTATGCGCAGAATTCTCTTCCTTATCAAATTGATCGCACTTCTTGGTGAGACCTTTGCAAGCTCTTCTTTGCCCCCTCGCAAAGGTGAAATCAAGGGGCTAGTTTCTATTTCTGTGCTACCTTCATTTATGTAGATTCTCCCACTTCGCATAACCCCAAACATTAATTTATTCACATAACCTGTTTTTCACATAGTAGAGTTTTAATCCAAGTGTTCAAAGATTTAATGCACTTACCTGAGGGCCCTTTGAGGAAGCGTTGTTCTACCTCACTGTAGCTGACTGAAGCATATACCGCAAACTCGGTGATGAATCCTCCTATAATTCAATCAAGCCAGTGATCGATAACATGCGTGATCTTATGCTCTGACACTTCTAATCTCCGCACCAATTCTGGAGTCCACACAATAGGTCTATCGAGCTTACACCTTCCTTGGCTATCTACTAGCTTCGCGATCCACTCATATAACTCAGTAGGGAAAGATGCGAAGAAAATTGCATGGATCTCTGTGTATAAGTATAAGTCTAACTGCTCTTCCTTTGATAGTCACGGTTTCATGTTTTCCTACGCCACGAACTCGTGAATATTTCTATCCAACCAATCTTCAATTCCTTTCTTTGTTGGATTCTAGTGATACGACATCAGACATCTCTATGCAGATCCTAGTCCTGGCAACGAAACCATTTGTTGGCTTATTAGGGCCCGACCCAGGTTCATAGTTAATTAGCCAAACAAATCCCTATACTACTGGCCCTTTCGGCAATAGTCCGCGGAGCTTGGACTGAGGTCTCACCGAAAGTAGTATGGGGGGGGGGGTTCTGGAACCAGGTTTCCGCACCCTTGACATGTCTGAGAGGTTGAACTAGTCCAATTGTTAGTTCCTTCACACAAGCTGCTTCGTGCACTTCCCTGGCCTTCACACCTTGATATACTTGCCTTCGCGCAACCCTAACCAGGGGTTGTGGGGCTTCTATGCTGCTGGAGCAGTGCTCTATACTAATTCCCTAAGTCACACCTAAGATCTTACCTATCTTCATACACCAGTTAGTTATCTTTGCGTAAATAAATATAGGCCTTGTATTATATTTAGTTAGACAACACACACATATAAGTTCGCACAACAAATAAATAGTACACTTGTAATTTATACCCAATAATACATTAACCAGAAAAGATACACAAAAATATGGTAAACTTTCTCTTTATTAATTCTTCCAACTGTTACAGACTCGACCTACCCTGTGCACTCAGTTGCAGGGATCTGCACACTCAATTGCGGACTACTAGGCCTCCATGCACTCAGATGCAAAGCCTTCTCCTACTCTACGACCCAAAGACACACTTACACTTCCATTGAATCTCTTAGACTCATCATGCTTCTGTTCTTATCTATGATATCTTCTACACTTAGAGCCTCACTCTATTTATACAATCCCATGGTCTGCGGACCATGGGTAGGTCTATCAAGCCGACATTACATTACAAAAACAAGGGTGGACAACCCTGTGACTTTATTATGACTTCGCGCTCCACACCCACAATTCGTGGAGCTTTTACAAAGAATTTGGTCAAAACTTTGGCTTTAAGCCCACAAACATGCCTTAGGGGGATTCCATGCCCAACACTCCATAAAAGGACAATGGAAGAAATGATGAGGAGCGAGACAACCAAACTATGATACCTACCAAAGCCCCAGATCCATGAGTAGGCCCTCTTTAGAAATCCTGTGAGCAACCCTATTTTGTTCCCTATAAACATGATTAATGGAAAAAGAAACAAAAACATATTTCAGGCGATAGATATCTAACAATACATGAGAAAGAGAAACATAATGGTACACTTGAGTAGCATTAAACCAATTCACCACCAAAAATGAATCACCAAAAATCTGAAGACTATCACAACCCTTTTCCAAGCAAAAAGGCGAATAGGGTTCTACAAGCCAGAAATTCTACCCAATTATTAGTGCCCCTCTTGATACCCAAGCTACTATGGAAAGACACATGTTCATATAAGTGAAGAACAAAACCACCACCACAAAGAATCCCTTCCTCATGTGAAGCCCCATCGAAATAACCCCAGGGAAACCTAGTACTTGGCACTTCCACAAGCACTCGACGACTACCTGCCACTTATCGAGAATGTGGTTAATATTCTAGGATAGAAAGACATTCAAACGAAATCCATACCGGGAAAGAAAGGAGTCCTAAAAAATATCCTGGTTGCGATCCAACCAAATGCCCTAGACGATGATAAGAGGAAGCACCCTATAGGTATATGTGGCCCTATCAGCTAGCCAACCCTGCGAAATGGAAACAAAATAATTACCCTCCCATTTACATGCATACCCCAAAACACTATGACATGATGACTAAACAAGTTGAGAGAAAAGGCAATTGATGAATAAGTAAGCAATAAATTCCTCATCCTACCTGCACATAATACACCACCCCAACCCAATTTTGTGATGACATTGCATCACATCCTAGGTGGGTACCTTACCCATAAGTATGCACCATGTGAATAATTTTTTTTTTGGAAGGACATTTTGCAGTCCACAGGACATGCCACCACTAGAGAGGGATCATATCCCTAGTAGTCATGTTTAGATTAAAGTAACCCGCTTTTGGAGCATAATTTCCATTAGTATTCCCAAACCATACTAGTTCATACACAAAATGCATAAGCTAAATGTGCAGATAAGATAAATTTTTTAAATATACAACCCATTCCCTTCGAAAATACCCAACCAACAATAAACTTGTGGTCGAGAGCCAACCCTGGCACCACTAGGATGTGTGCTCCGGGTCATTTATACGGGAAAGTCTAGTATAGCCCCGAGAGAGCAACCATTAAATCAAGGCCAGAGATAATATGTGGTTAACGCCACTTCCAACTCATGGATCCCTACCCAACCACACCTTTGTCTCCAAACCAATCCTCCATGCCAGGCTTGAAGAGATCACATGAAAAAAGATTAAAATGACCCTCCAAACCACAAAAATATTTGTTATTGAAAAATGAGGTAAACATAACCACTCCTCCAAGGTGCAGGGGGAAACGTATTTTTGAGTAATGATCCTATTCCAGGTACTTTGAGAATCTAAAAGACACCATCCACGTTCAACAACCAATGCTTGGGAGAAAAGAAATATGTTATTTAAGCCCCAATCTCCAAGGCGTTTTGGCATAGCAATGTGGGACCATTTGACCCATGGGAGAACAAACTTTTCCTGAGAACCAACCTATAAATATTTGAAGCAGAGTCTACATGTTTGTTCCAGGACCCCCTTACGGATCCAAGCTAGACACATCCATTAGACTGGTATAGCTTCAAGCATAAATTTAACCAAAACCATTCTACTCGCTCTTGATAACCAATGAAAGCACAAGCAATACAACCTTTTCTCCAAACTGGAGATCAATTATCACCAATCCTATTTCGAGTAGCAATTCGGATTTAGATGAAAGCCCAACTACTTTAGACCATGATTGAGAGGAGAGATCTCATATGGGAACATAGAATTAATTTGTAGAGAGACCTTTTTAGAAAGATTGATAATAAAGATGGAGGATTTGTGTATAATGATGACCATACATGCTACCTTACAAAAAAGACAAAGGATCTCCGAAAGGGATTCCAATTCACGAATCAATCCATTTGAGAAGATGGGAATATCATCAAAAAACAACAAATGTGCCAATAGAACCCCCCAAAAAGTGCCCCTCCCTTTAACCTTCGCAATCATATGACTCATCCCCTCCACAACTAATAAAAACAATAAAGGTGAAAGTGAACATCCCTGTCAAAGACCCCTCTAAGCTGAGAAGAGGGAAGAAGCCAAGTCATTTATGAGTATTGCAAAGGAATCTGACATCACACAACTCATAATCCAATTAATGAAAGGAACCTGAAACCCCACATGAGTCAGAAGAAGGTGCAAAAAAATCCAATTTACTCGATCATATTCCTTCGACAGATCGGGATAACCACCCCTGAGGACTTGTGAAATTTAAGATTGTGCAAGCATTCCTGAGCCACCCCTATAGCTTCATGTATTTGTTGGCCCTCCAAAAACCCAATTGTTCTTGTGAAATACATCAAGAAAATATAGGTTTTATCCTTCTAGCAATAACCTTTGATATAACTTTGTACACATAGTTACATAGAGAAATAGGTCGAAAATACTCAAAAGAAGAGGGATTTTCAACCTTAGGGATTAGAGCAATGAAAGTAGAATTGAAATCAGGATGTATGTGACTACCTTCCTTGGCTTCATTTACCACTACGAGAAGGTCAGGGCCGATAAGGTCATTATAGGCACTAAAGAATTCCATAACCCATCCATCTGGCCCACGGATTTTATCTTTTTGGAAGCTCGAAAGGACCTCCTTTAGTTGCCCTCCAAGACTTCATCCATTAAAGGATTATTATCTTCATCCCCACCAAAATTTGGAAAGTATTGTGCAACTATACAACCTCCACAATATTTTTACCCCCGACTCAAAATATATAGAGCAAAAATTATCCATTTAATCCATTAAAGGAAGAAACAATATCCCCCCCAGACCCTCCATACTCCATATAGTATTAGTAATCTTTCATCCCTTTGCAAAAGAGTGGGAATTTTTCATATTTTCATGTCCGCATTCTAGCCATACAACCCTACTCTTCTGCCTCCATGTGGTCTTATTTGCATCCAAAATCGCCTTCCTACGAGAGAAAAGTTGAAAATAACGATCGTGTGAGACTTGTGTAGGATCCCCCTCTCCTAGAGTGGAAGATTAAAACTCAATTTAATGTTCAATCTCAATCAGAGCCACATCCTCCACCCTCCTAAGAGTTGCATCCTAATGCTTAGCCATTGATTTGATGGGTTTAAGGTTATGGAGAAAATGTGATGTCGTAGAATGACCGAAACCTTTTGAGTATGGACACCAGGTTTCTCAGAAAAGTTTTGGGAACTTGGATCCACCATGACTTCATTTTGAAAGGAGTTGCAAGCTTTTGTGTATGATCGTGGAACTCAAATATGATTGGGAGATGATCAGATATCCCCCTTAACCCAACCCGTTGGCACAACAATGGAAAACACAAAACCAGGGGGTCTACAATTAGGAATCTATCTAGACGCTTAGCCATGAAATCATCCCCCAACCTCATGTTCCTCCAAGTCAGTGAGATACGCCCAAGGGACAAATCAAGAAGGTTCTTTGAGAATTAAAAATTATTTAAAAATAATCAAAGAAGGGATAAACCCTTGCACGATCTCCCCAAGACTCCAGCTCTCAAATATAAAAATTTATATCACCTTCCAAAATTAGGTTGTCGCATGAAAAGAAATATTTGTTGAAGAAATCATCCTAATATGCAACTTGTTCCTCATTTGGACCATACATATTAATGACAATGATAGAATATTTCAAATCCGAGAAAAACCCCACCATTCCCAAACCATGAGAAAAACTCCAGAAATTTTCGAGATGGAACTTCTGAGAGTCCCAACCACCACTGACCCTCCTAACAGCCTCTTGCATCATCCATAATAAAATGCCAAGATGGTAAGATATATTCAAGAAATGTGGACATAGTAGGACCCTCATGCAATGTTTCCTAGAGAAAAATAACATGAGGAAGTTTGACTTTAAACAATCGTCTCAGAGCAAGTGTTTTAGAACCACTTTCCAAACCCCTACAATTGAAGGAGAGGAGTTTCATTTGTGAACTCCCTTAAGGGTAAATAATGCTCTATGTCCCCCATCAATAGATGTTTTACAACCTGAAATCATCTCCTCACAGGCCTTGTCTTTTTCTTTAGATATATTTGATTTTTGACCCTGCCCCTGGATTTCCTAACATATATAGGAAAATGAGCCAGACCCCCTGATAAACCCTCAGACATGGAAATGATTAATCCATATCAAAGATTATGTAGGATATCTCCTCCATCGAGGAGCCCAGAGAATCTAGATGAAATAGAAGATCTAGGGGAGGAATAACCTGAGGAGACAATGGAAATTGAATAGATCGATTTGGCGGAGGAAAAGGTTTTGACCGACTGCAATGACCTATTCACACCACAACATGAGAGGGATACCAAAACATCCATTCCAAGTACAAAAAAATTAGTAGCAAGAAAAGATATAGATGGGAGAAAGTAGCAGTACTCGAAGAAGTTGGAGAGTCTGTTAATACGAGGAAAAAGATGTAGTGGCCACCTCCGAGACTACTACAAAAGACCAAAGGAGCTTTGAACATATCAATGGGAGATTCAAAGCCCAGAGAAAATTGTGAATCTCCATCAAAATCCTCCTCCGACAAACTGGCCTCAACCATTGTCTCCCAATCCGATACCCTTTGATTTGTTTGTGCCGGAGCTAGACCCCCTAGCTGACAGAAAGGTAAATTGCAATTTTGAACTAAGTGGCCATACTTGTGACACCTTCTACACCTGAAAGGTAGGTCTTCATAGCCCAGGAGTTATAGGAAATCCCCATTGATATCGATGTTAATTTCCTTGTGTAATTTCTTGCTCAGGTCCAGACAAACCAAAATGCATGCCACTGACAAATCCCTTGATTCCTCAAAGGAGTAATCTGCTTTAAGGAAAAATCCAATGTTATTCCCCAGGTTAGAAAAGCTTTGAGAGTTCCACATGTGTGTGGGTAATCCTAGAAAACGTACCCAAATAGGAACCATATTGCACCATTCCCCACTCACTTCAAAATTTGGTACCCAAAATTTGAAGATTATAAGAGTAGAGTCAATATACCAGACAATAGATGCAACTAGAGAAGATGCCTCATGAGTATTGAAAATGAGTTGAAACCATCCTTTTGCCAACATGTAGATGTCCGGGCATTCAAAGACCTTTTCACAAGGAAATTGATCGTGCTAAGCTATAATGGAATCCTGACTGAATTTTCGCCCATAGGCACGCCCAACCAATGATTTTTTCGCTAGGTCATTATCTTTCGCCAGCTCGACGACGATCCCTAGACATAAGTTGTATGGGGCCAGTGTTATTTCCCACTTTAAAACCCTAAATTTCCTACATTGTGAGTGAACATTCCCATGAACCCTAGGATTTTGTAGGGTTTGACCCCCACTATCTTCTTTACAAGCAACCTCGATCAACCCAAACTTTGCCTAAACACTAGCAACCCCAACATGAGGACACTTTGAGGTAATAGTAGGCACCCCTTGGGAGTTTATAGGGTTAACAGGTGCATTCGAGAAAGCCTCTGTAGCACTGATAAGACCACAACTAGTAAAACATGCCAATAAAGATGTGAACCCCCTACTATATGATGGAAGTGGGTTCACCATATCTAGAAATCTTACTAAAAAAGACGCCAAGAAAAATGGAGATCCAAACCCCATAGAGGGTTGTATGGGAGTAGAGAAACCTCCCAAGAAACTACTAGAAGTCATGAAAACTTCAGGGGAATTTATTATCTAGATTTACGCAGGAAATAAATGAAATACATATTTAAATAGAAACATAGAGCTAAAGTGAAAACTAAACTCCAATTCATTAATAAAAAAATATTGAAAACTGTTTACATGCAGAATGGAAATAAAATGGCTTTGGCAATGGTAGCTTATCTATGAGAAGAGATGTGGCGGCTACATGCCTTTGAACTATGTTACAATGAGGCTCGCAAGAATTTTTTATTATTGAGAAAGAAGGGAAAGCCCCAGACATCCAAAAACCTAACCCTAAGAGATGAAACACCAAAAGTTTGTGAGTGTCGTTGGGGTTAGTTGGTACACCAACTTCCCGGGGTTAGTTAGTACACCAACTTCTCGGGGTTGTAACTTTGGCATACAATATTCGTTTGACACATGTGATACCTCATTAGAAAGATCTATTTGATGACTACAAATTTTGACTACAAACCTCTAGATTTTGTTTTGAGTTTGCCCATTTTCCAAAAAAAAAAGAGTTGTATAGGGCCTCAAAACGGCTCCGGAAGTTCAGGGCCAGAAAAACTACCAAAAATAGTAAATTATGCTGCAATTAAGGAAACTGAAAGAAATAGTGCTAGGGTCTAAGTGGAAAAAGTAGGTGGCCACCAATATCCACCTGGATTAGTCCTTTCTGCTTAGGAAGCAATGGTCCCCATTGTGTTAAGTGCCTCCATGAGATCACCATGAGATGGGGAAATCTCTGTTGAACTTGATCCATGGTGAGCCACTTGCCTCGATGCAAGAGTTGGCCAACTTTGACAACTCGATACAATTGGATCCTCTGTTTGTGAGTGTTCTTGATCTATGCGTCCATGATCCGATCAATTGTGGCATGTTCAATGCATTATGGGTTGAGCTCTATTGGTGCAATTGCTCAACAATGTCTGATGTTTCCAACAATGGTGGAAAGTATGACAGAAGGCATTCCTCATTTTATACAGGGTTAAATCTAAGGAATGGGGGGATACTGAGCTTGAAAGCATTGTCTCCCACAACCATGGTGATGGTGTAAGGCCTATATTGGAGTGGCCAAAGCTTAATATGGGCTCCATTGAGGTGCTCCTTCTGCAGATGTAACCAAACTTTGTCACCCACTTGAAACTTATGGGGCACCCGATGCTGATCATGTCGTTGTTTGAATTTGGAATGGGATTTATCCAAGATGTCATGAACCTATTGGTAGATGTGTGGAATGTGTTATATAAACCTAGTGGATTTATTAGCTACAAAATAAACATGGGCATAGTCTTCCTGTGTAGTTGCAAAAGATAATGCAACATCAAGGGGACATTATGGTTAAAATCATAGGCCCACTTCAAATGGGCTATGGCGAATTGAGCTATGGAAAGATATGTTATAACTTTGTTACACATTGGGAAAACTCTCATCCCATGTTCACGGATGCTTAGAGTTATACATGCATAGTATGTTCAAAATTATCTTGTTGATGACCTTTGTCTGTCCATCAGTCTGGGGGTGGAATACAATCAACTTGGTGAGCTTGGTGTCCAATAATGACTAAGGATCGACCAAAACATGCTTAGGAACCTACTATCCTGAGCTAATATTAATGTTTGCGGGATCCCAAAATGTACCCACACTCATTCAAAGAAGAGTCTTGCAGTGGCCTCTGTGGTGATACTCTTCTTGTAAGTAACCAATATGGCCATCTTAAAAAATCTAACGATGACCAAAAATACACAATCGTTGCCATGCTTGGTAGAAGGAAGGACAGACATATAGTTCATGGATATGGATTCCCAGGGTTGACTAGGAGTAGGAAAAGGAGTATACAAGCCTTGATTCTTGATGGTTGGCTTGGCAATGGCACATGCAGTGCAGGATCTGACGTATTTTCCAACATCCTGCCAGATATTTGGCCAATAAAAATATTTATGTAGTACGGCCACAATTTTCTCCACACCAAAATGTCTTTCGACTCCACTATAGTGTGCTTCCCAAATCAGCTTGGCAGGCTCACTTGAAGGAACATAAAGGTGGCCTAGGTAGCATAATAGTGCATCCTGGAAGTGGAAGTATAGAAATTTCTTGCCATCCACTTTCATCTAGTATGTGGTGGTGGACTCTGGATCATTTTTATAGAGTTGTGGCCATCCAAAGGTCTCGTGGCCATAAGAGTTGAGAACAATGGTCATTGCTGCAACCGGGGGCCGACTTAGGCAATCTGCAACATGATTGGTGTTGCACTTCTTGTCTTTAATATTCAAAATGGATTTTTTGTAGATATGTGGACCACATATGATGGCGATCATTCTGAAACTTCCCTTAGGTTTGTATAAATTGCAAGGGTCAGTGATTTGTGTGGATGACCATCTCCTTCCCTAGAATTGAATGTTTCCATTACCGGCAAGCCTACACGATGGAATACATCACCTTATCATTGGTGGGGTATTTTTGAATTGTGCCGAAAGTGTCTCACTGTGATAGGCCATCAGATGCCCTTGCTGAGTGGGAACTGCGCCAATATCATAGTCATGGATGTTTGTCTCAATTTCAAATGTTTGTTACAAGTTTGAAAATGTGAGTACTAACACAGAGAAGAGGCAGTGCTTCAACTCAACAAACTCCTTCTGTTGAGACTCGGAATAGAAAAACATTGCTTTTACTTTTCCCTTAGTAAATTGACGCAAAGGACAAGTGATATGAGACAATCCCAACACAAACCCACTGAATAGAAAATATGTGGCATTTGTCATGGTTTGAATGTTGAACTAGTTAGTGAATAATTTTTGGGGGAACCAGCACGAAACTGCTTCCAGTTTGCACAAGGGATAGCCATGGGGGATGTTTCCTAGACATCCCCATTTTTAGGAGGAAATAAGGACACATCCCCTGCCTCTCTAGCTACAGAGAGAACATGAAAATAAGTCTGGAGTTATGTTGTGACTGTGAGTCTCACTAGTTCAAAATCTGAGAAACCAATTTACTTATATCTAACATTAGCCTTATGTTCCAAGTTCAATTCATCAGCTCCTTAATGCTGCATAAAAAAGATTTCTTACTAAGCAATGACATAGTAGGAGACAACCTACTGTCACATCAAAACCACTAATGGTGGAATGAGGCATATGTAGGTAGAGGTTGTTTTTTTAACTTGCAGGAGAAAACCTGGGATGCATGTTTCTCACTATCATGATGTGTTGAACAATCTGCTGTGCGACGAGCTTCTAAGAGAAATTCTGGGCAGATTGCAAGAGATGTTTGTTACCCTTCTCTGGTTTGCATTTTCCATATTGCCTAGGCAAAAGATTGGGAGCGAGGCTTTTGGGGAGGATAGATGCTTCACTTGTAACTTGTAAGTCACAAATTCTTTGTTCTCTGCCTCTTCAACCTGATTTTGTGATCATTTTGATTCTCTGTTCTCTGCCTTTTCAACCTGATTTTGTGATCATTTTGATTCTCTGTTCTCTGCCTCTTCAACCTGATTTTGTGATCATTTTATATTTGAAGGCAACTACTTTAGTGTCACTGGTTATGGACAAGTGTTTCTGAATTGTCTAACCCCTTAGTCATAGACCCTGATCTTGAAAGGCTCTGAACTTGAAAGTTGAAAGCCGATTTGCATAAGTACTGAATGTAGACTAGGCAGTCAGTGTTCAAGCGTAATACCCAGTGAGGGTCATAGTGTTACGAGAACTATGTATACTAAATGAGTGAAAAGTGAAGACTGATCCAACCCTAATCATGTGCTTGATTATTTTGATTTTGAGTTAAATGAGTGGTTCTATTTTGTGGGCAGCCGTAGCATCAAGTCATGGCGTGTAAGAAGGAAATTCATCTCAGGCGTCAGCTTCAACATTGCGTTTGCGTGGTGCAGTTTGTTTGTTTGTTTTCCTTGGTTTCGCGGACCCAGAATCACTTTGAAATTAAAGATTTTGCGGCATTTGCAGAGAATAATGACACTGAAGGACCCTTTTAGTTTCAGATGTATTTTCCCAAAGAAGTCAAGCTCTGGTTCAACATTAAGCCCACTGGAAAAGCTTTAACAATGGCGGATAATTCAAAACATACAGATATAGAGTGGCTTTATATTCATCCATGGAAGGAACTCTGCAAACAAAAAATAACCCATAAGCCATATTTCAGAATTGTTGAAAAAATAAATTCGATGAATGAACCTGAAGGTCACGTCGCCTGGGTGGTGAGCTGTAGAGCCTGAGAGTGAGTTTTTTGGTGAGCTGCAGGCGCCAAGTCGAGCTCGGGAGTGAGTGAGCTGCAGGGGCCGAGTCGAGTTGGTTAGGGGAGCAGCCCGCTGTTTGCAAAATTTCGAATTGGAACGTGCATTAACTCTTCGTGGTGCAAATTTCTGTCAGAACAGCTCCGATCCAATCAAATCAGGGATTTTATGTGGAAAGGTGGCGGAACTCGCGGAGGGTGGCTGAGGGCGGAGGAATTGCTGACAACTAGAGCCAGACGTTTTTCCATGACCGGAAACCGGGCAATTCCTCCACCTAGTTAGACTACTCCATTCCTTATTTGTTACCTATGGAAATTTCAAAAATGAAACCATTAATGCATCCCCACTTTCTAAATTACTATTTGGTGAATTTATTAAGTTGTGAGTTGCATATTTGATTTTTCTTTTACGTTTGGCACAAATTTATTTTGTTATCAATAGGAATTAAAAAATTTCTAAAATGAAACCATTAATGCATCCCCACTTTCTAAATTACTATTTGGTGAATTTATTAAATTGTGAGTTGCATATTTGATTTTTCTTTTACGTTTGGCACAAATTTATTTTGTTATCTATAGGAATTAAAATTATGCTACTCTAACCGATTTATCGTATCCATGGTAGTGCTCAAATGATTTATTGTATCCATGGTAGTGTTCAAATGCTTTTATATTTTTGTGACAATTCAGTTAATGAAAATATTTTCCCACCACTACCAGTACAACTTCTAGTTGGAGGTCAAGTAAGGAAAAAACACACACATATCACAGGCTAAACCCTGAAGCTTGATTTCAAGTTGTGTGATGAAATCCTTCAAAAATAACTTAGATTGAATGAGAATATTAACAAAGAAACATACTAGAGAAATGATATTTGTTTCCCATGAGTGTGAAATCAATTTTTGAAATAAACATAATAACATTTCAACACTGTTATAGAAAGAAATCCCCGTAGGGGTCTTACATGTTTGAAGCCCCATATTAGTGCAAAACTCAAATCAAAGTGAAAAGATTTGACATTAGTTACATTTCTCTTTCAATTCTAGGTGGCAAAAGTTTCACATCTAACCAAATAAAATCAACATAATCCCAAGCTAAGATGACATAGATAGGAAAGATAACTAACTAATACCCACACAAGTCGCATTATATTATATATATTTACAATAAGAGGGCTTTACATAAAGGAGTCGTCTCACGAGGTGGAGGAATTGCCTGGACGGCCAAAAGTGGCAGGAATCCGGGGAAAAAATTTTCAAAAAATCTTGTAGAAGCAGTGTTTGAATCGTGTTTTTGATGATGGAAATAGATTTAGCATCATTAAAAACATCTAGGACACCTAAAATTTTGAAGTTTAACAACTATAACTTGGATTTACAAAAATTCTTTTCTTTAAATATAACTGGGATTTCCATAACTATTCAGGCAACTCCTTCGCCTCATTAAACTACCCATTACATAAATCTCCAATAAAGTAGGTGACAAGAGGCCACCTACTTAGAATACGTTAAACAAGACACTGTCATTCAGATTGACGAACGATAAACTTAGGATTGGGAAGCAAATCACAGCCACATCCATTACACAATCACAAGACCATTAATAACCCCAAAGAAGGTTAAAAAAGAAAACCCGAAAGGGAAAAAAACCTTGCTACATCTAGAAGGGAAAATGCTTGCACTCAAGGTTAATGTGGGGATAAACAAAACCCCCAAACTAGTGCATCTTCTCCCCGGAAAATGTCAGGCCAAATTTCCAGTTGTTGTGAGCGACATTGAAACAAGTAATGATTTTCCCATCACTGGCGGTGACCTTGAAGGAGAGGCTCTGCCCATCAAGGCAAACTGTTGCCCCGCCAATTTTGGCCCCAGTTCTGGGACATTGGATGCCATCTAGTCTTGGAGCCTTTAATAGAAACAACCTCAGCGTCCCCTACTCTGCCAACGTTTGTAACGAGGACCAGATTGAAGTATGAGTGACCATTAATGGTGAAACTAATTTCACCTTTTCTTTGACAAGGCACCCTGAATCAAGAAACTAACACCAATTCAAACCCCATATTAAGAAACTCAAAGAAATTCTTTAACAGAGCACCTCCACTAGTTCAAAACCCACATCGAGAAACTCGAAACGACGCTAAATCTAGCAGAGACAGACAAAATCCACAAACCTTTTGTATTGAATAGGGACGATTCCAGCCCGGAACTTAGCAATGTGCTGGAAAATGGCCTCCAAGAGATCAAAGTGCTGTAAGGGAGGATTGCACCAACCACCATTGTCATACCGTTGTCATTGGGAAGCGTATTGTTGGGCGGGCAAAAGTTAGTAGCAGTGACAATGATAGATCCGAGAAGGCACCAATGCAGGTCATCGTTGCACTGGATTTAATAACCAATGTCGTGTAAAACCAAACATCCCCTCTTTTACTTACTGATTTCCTCGCATTATCTTTCTCACCGCTATGCGAGAAAAACGCCCTTGAAACGCTAGGGAGTGGAAAACAAATGGAGATGAAAAGGTAGAGGAATGCTTAGACTGACGAATTTCAACAAAACATTTTCGGTGTAAATATTGTAGATATTACAATGTTGATTAAAAATATATTATTGTACAAATGGATTATCTACTTGATCTAATAATATTAAGCAATGATAGTTGAATTTATATTGAAATTAATATAAAAATATTTGTGAAAAAATATAGGTTTTTGGTCATGGTTGATATTAAACCTAGTTGGTGAAATGCAAGCTATAATCAAGTTGTAATTCATAACATAAATAATTATATTGTACATGTTATTGGGTGTGGTGTTACAAACATAGTTGGGACATCTATGGATACTACAAAAATGAATTCAACACGAAAAATCTTAATTATGAACATGATAAAACACACTAAAATAACTACATTGTAAAAACACAATTACATATAAGAAATACTACTAATTGTGCTGAGAGGTGCATTCTACAACCCAATATGTAGGCGATGTGTAAGTATGTCACGTCTCTAATAAAATAATTATGTAAAAAAATTAATGTCGCCCCAAAACAAAAAACAAAATAACCATATAGATAAAAACATACAATACAATTCAACACAAATAATCGAAAATCCGCTCCAAAATCTTATATATATATATATATATATATATATATATATATATATATATATATAATTATATAATTAAATATTTGTAAAAATGATATTTAAAAGGAAAATGCATATCGTATGGATATATTAAAATATTTAATTACATAAATATTTCCACGTCACAATTGTAATATATCAAAATATTAATTTTGTTATCATGCCATGTAAAAAACATCTAATATTAATATTAAAAGATTAACATTAATACCAACCTAGATCCATCTTAACCTCGGATCTATCGAGAGCCGAGAGAGATCAAATCTCTTGAGATACAAATCTCTTTTACTATGAAAAGAGATTTGATCCCTCTTAGCCCTTGATAGATCCAGAGTTAAGATGGATCTAGGCTAGTTTATGTTCAAGGAGTCATTATCTAGTCATATATATTTATCTCTAATCCATATTAGGAATTTAGGTTGATCATTTGTAGCTCCATTACTTAAAGTCGCTCAAATTTTCTAGTATTTAGCTTATAAATAATGTCATGAATAATTGTAATGGTCACATAGTTATAAATTTGTCATTTTGTATTGGTGAATGGGCTTCTTTAGCTACCTTCCTATGAATTACGTTGTGGGCATTGTTGATATCAATTAAAACAATCACTTTGTGGTGCTTGATGTAGTCAATCTATGACAAAGTTTGGGGTGCATAAAAATTTGATAAGACATGGATATAAAATTATGGTTCCTCACAAGAAGCATATAAGGTGGTTTATTCTTCCATGGGAGGGTTTGTGTCATCTAATGTTAGTTTAGGGGCATCTTCAATCGAGATGTATTTTAAGTGGTTTGTGGGGATACATCTATTTGAAAATTTTCAATCTTCACATTTGTACCCTTTGAAATATTTATCATCGTAAGAACATAAAAAATCAAAGGCATTAACATTTCATGATCTCTTCCTACGACTACTTTTGGATTATTAATGGCTAGTGTGAGTAGTGAATGAAGGTATTTTTTGTTTGGGAACTAATTACTATCTTAAATTATTTATCTCTTTCATAAGCTACTAACCATGTGGTTAGGCACTACATCATGACTTATGTTCTAGTTGCCTCCTTCAGACCACTTACAAAAATGATTTAAAAGAGGAATTGGGTAGGCCTTGTATGTAGATTTCCATTTGCTTTAAAGGTTGCAATAAGTTCAATCATTGTACATGTTTGGCATAATTTTGTCATCCGTCCCATATAGTGACTGTTATATTCAAAATGAGCATAAATGCTTTCACAAGTTGGGTCCAAGTAATGTGGCCTTCATAAGCTTTCTTATGCCATTTCCACCATTACTAACATTTTGAATCCAAATATAAAATCATTGATGCTTTAACCCTAGTCTAAATCAATGGAAAAAGGTTTTCCATTTTTTGGTTCTTTTAATTATATACATTTTGTTTAAAGGAGATATTAAAGGCCTCAATATTGTCACAGAACAAATGAACGATATTATGGAAATCTAAATTCATTACGGTGGGTTTAGAACTAGACTCCTTTTGGCATACAGGTCCCCTTATTTTTTTTCAAACCCTTTGGTTTTCAATATTATTCTTGAAAGTAATGCTTTATATTTTCTAAAATCAACAAGTGATGAATAATTTAATCTTCAATATTTGACATTCAACCTTCCCTCTCCATCTCTATATAAGAATACATGAAATAAGATCAATAAAACAAAACCAAAGATAAAATTCTTAGGTATTTTTAATAATTATCCACAAGTAATGAATAATTTTATCTTAGGTATTTCACATTTAATCTTCCCTCCTTATCTCTATATCAAAAATCATGAAATCAGATCAATATAAACTTTCAAGTCTGTTTTCATATATATTATATTATATATATATATATTAATATTATATATATATATATATATATATATATATATAAGTTCGATTCAGAAGATATCCCACTTGAGTAGAGTTCTACATCGAAGGGAAAATAACAATCTCTAATTGAATTTTATTAAACAAACCATAGTCTTAGATGGCTTTATATGAAGTGAATGAAGAGAACCAACTCAACAAATCTAGGAGAGAAATACTCACCAGATCCTTAGAAGTAGCAATACTAGTTTTTTCGAGTCCATGGAGGTGGCCTATTATCCTCCATTTGATCCTTATTCGTATAGTGGTAACATTGAATATTTTGAAGGTTATGTGTTGCGGGTCCTTAGAGGGAAAATACCTGTCGACATACCGCTTTAATGATAATTATGTCTATCAACATAAAGGGTTTGGGATTGACCCACAAATATGATCTCTACAAAGCATCATCACTTTAAAAAGCCTTATGTGGTTCTCCTACAAGAAAGAATGGTTGATAAAGAGAAATCAAGGAAATTTCTATTGAAAATATGCCCAGTATGGGATGTATGCATGGTGTGCTCTTTTGGTCTATCAGTGGGGTTGACATCCATGTGGGGCCCCAACCATTTCTCTTTTAAAGCATATAAATCAATTGCATGGATAATACTATGGGGTTATATGTGGGGTTCATTTAACTGATTACTAATTATTAACATGTACGCTCCATATTCCAATCGAAGGGATTTTTGGGATCAACTTGATTCGAGTGGCATATTGAATATACAATCCCTCATTTTGGCTGGTGATATGAACCTTATGATGGATGCAAGTGAGGTCTGGGGCCAAAAAGGTAAATTGGATCCACTAAGGATATGTTTGCCCATAATTTACTTTGGGATGTTGTCTATCGCCCCATTTTCTTGACATGGAGGAACGATCGGTCTGATGCTGAGGGAATCACTAAAAGGCTAAACAAATTCCTCATTCGTTCCTATCTCTATGAAAGGATTTCCCACATTCAGTCATGCATCTATTTCTCTGATTTATCTAACCATGAAGCCATTTTTATTGAATGGTTAGGAGAAGAAGTCACATCTTCTTATCCTTTCAAGTTCAATCATATGTGGTCGCAAGAGCAAACATTTATTGGCCATGGTCAGTACATCATGGCTTAAGCCACTAGAGACATCCTCAAGGACCAAAATGGATGTTGTCTCTTATAAGCTGAGAAGATTGAAGGGAAAAGTTATTTTGTGGATTAAAAATTGTAAAAAGGAGCTTTATAGTGAGCTAATTCCTATTGACAAGGAGATTATTTTTCTGAATGAATTGATAGAGTCGTAGTTTTTTTTGAATTCAACAAGAAATTTCCCTTAGATCTTGCATCTAAAAGACATAAAATTATGAAATATCAAGTAGAAGAATGGAGAATGAAGAGAAAGGCAGCTTGGGTGGTGCAAGGGCACAAAAATACACATTTTTTTCACAATTTGGCCTCAAAAAGGAAGAGGAAAAATTCCATTTGGCATATCAGAGATAGGAATAATAGGGTTCTAATAAATCAAAAGGATATTTAGATTGAGATTGTTTATTACTTTAGTAAGAAGTATAGGGCTCATGAAGGATCTAACATTTTTAATCAGATGGAATTTGTCAACCTCTTCCCAATAATGGTGAGTGAGGAGGGAAATGCCGATCAATATGGAGGAGTTACATGGGGTGATGAAATCTCTAGTGAGGGATAAAATCCCAAGCCCTGAAAGATGGCCGATTAAGCTTTTTCTCCACTTCAATGAGATCATGGGTGAGGATCTATTATACTTGCCTGAAGAGTCTCGTTGTACAAGTATCACATCAAGTTCGATTAATGCAACTTTCATCACTTTGATTCCTAAGAAGGCCAACCCATACATATATATATATATACATATAATATATATATATATATATATATATATATATATATATATATATATTATATATATATATATATATATATATATATATAATATATATATATATATATATATATATATAAATATATATAAAGTCAAAGATATCCCACTTGAGTAGAGTTCTACATTGAAAGGAAAATAACAATCACTAATTGAATTTTATAAAACAAATCATAGTATTAGATGGATTTTCATGAAGGGAAATAATTCAACAAATATAGGAGAGAAATAGTCAATAGATCCTTAGAAGTAGCAATACTAGTTTTTTCTGAGTCCATGGAGGTGGCTTGTTATCCTTCATTTGATCCACGTTCATATAGTGGTAATATTGAATCTTTTGAAGGTTTTGTGCCTCAGGTACTTAGAGGGAAAATACCCGTGGATATACCACCTTAATGATAATTATGTCTATCTACATAAGGGGTTTGGGACCGACCCAAAAATAATGATCTCTATAAAGCATCATCACTTTTAAAAGACCTTCAATGGTTATCTTACAAGAAACAATTGTGGATAAAGAGAAATCAAGGGATTTTCTCTTGAAAATATGCCCATCATGGGATATATGCGTGGTGTGCACTTCTAGTCTATCAGGGGGGTTGGAAGCCATGTGGGACCCCAAACATTTCTCTTTTAAAGCATATAAATAAATTGTAGGGATAATACTTTCAGGCTATCTGCGAGGTTCATTTAATCGATTAAGAATTATTAACATTAATGCTCCATATTCCAATCGAAGGGATTTTTGGGATCAACTTAATTCGAGTGTCATATTGAATATACAATCCCTCATTTTGACTGGGGATATGAACCTTACGATGGATGCAAGGGAGGTATGGGGCCAAAAAAGTAAATTGGATCCACTAACAAAACATCTTAAGAAATTTTTTGCCCATAATTTGGTTTGGGATGTTGTCCCTAGCCCCATTTGCCCAACATGGAGGAATGGTTGGTTTGATGCTGAAGGAAACACTAAAAGGCTAGATAGATTCCTAGTTCATTCCTATCTCTATGAAAGTCTTTCCCACGTTTAGTCATGTACCTATTTCTCTAATTTATTTGACCATGACACCATTTTTCTTGAATGATCAGGGGAAGAAGTCACATCTTGTTATCCTTTCAATTTTAATCACATATTGTTGCAAGAGCAGACATTTATCGACCTGGTTAGGTCCTCATGGCTTATGCCACTAGATAAATCCTCAAGTAAGAAAGTGAAGGTTGTCTCTTATAAGCTGAGAAGGTTGAAGGGCGGAGTTATTTTGTGGATTAAAAATTGAAAAAAGGAGCTCTATAGTGAGCTAATTTCCATTGATAAGGAGACTTATACTTTGAATAACCTGTCAGAGTCATATATTTTTTCTAAATTCAATAAGAAAGAACTCCTAGATCTTGCAACTAGAAGACATAAAATTCTACAATATCAAGAAGAATAATGGAGAATGAAGGTCGAGGCACCCAGGGTGGTGTAAGTGGACAAAATTACACATTTTTCACAATTTGGCCTACAAAAGGAAGAGGATAAATTCCATTTGGCATATCTGAGATAGGAATAACAGGATCCTAAAAAAGCAAAAGGATATTTAGATTGAGGTTTTTCATTACTTTAGTGAGCAGTGTAGGGCTAAGGAAGGATCTAACAATGTCAATCAGATGGATTTCGTGAATCTCTTCCCAGTATGGTGAGTGAGGAGGAAAATGTCTTGCTAGATAAGTTGATCAATATGGAGGAGTTACATGGGGTGATGAAAGCTCTGGTGAGGGAAAAATCCCAGTCCCTAACGGATGGTTGATCAAGATTTTTCCTCCACTTCATTGAGATCATGGGCGAGGATACGCCAAACTTGGTTGAAGATTCTCATTCTACACATATCATATATGGTTCGATTAATGCAACTTTCATCACTATGATTCCTAAGAAGGCCAACCCATCCTCTTTTTTGGATTTTATACCAATTTACTTATGTAATGTTGTGTACAATATGGTCATCAAACTTATAGCTAGAAGCATCAAACAAACATCGTCTGAACTCATCGTGCCGAAACAATTTGGTTTCATTGCCAACAAAAAAATTCAAGATGTTGTGGCAATTATGCAAGAGTGTATACACTCTATTAAGTCTTGTAGGTTAGCAACATGTTTAATGTGAATTGATTCGATAAAGGCTTACGGAAAATTTGAATGGGAATTTCTTAGGTTGATTATACACAAAACAGGTTTTGCAGGAAGGCATATTGACTGGATTATGGCATGTCTGACATCTTCTAACTTGGTAGTTCTCATCAATGGGATTCCGCTAGATCTTTTCAAAATATTTAGGGGATTCATTAAGGTTTTATGTTATCATCATTGTTTTTCATTTTGGTCATATATGGATAGAAAGGGGATCCGAGAGTCCAGGTCAAGAAGTTTGATTGTTGACTGTAGGGTTTCTAGATATACCAACATTTCCCACCTCATGTTTGTTGATGATGTACTATTCACGGGGGTAGCTTATATTATTAAATGGAGGGAATTTCATTAAGTTATTTCCAATTTTAGGGCTACATTGGGACTCATAATGAACAAGGAGAAATATGCACTGATATTAGATAGATTGAAGGAGGAGGCTAAGAAGGAGATTGCCAATCTTTTTGAGGTGAAAATGATCTCGATGTATGTAGGTTTTAGGTAATTGGGATTGCTTTTGAAGCCAAGTAAATACAAATGTCATGACTAGGATTGGCTAATAAAAAGTTTCAAACAAAAGTTGACCCTTTGGGGAAAAAAGCGGCTCACATTGGGAGGGTGGTTGGTTATGGTTAAGGTAGTACTTCAGGGCATCTCCACCTACTAGATTCACCTTTTAAAATTTCCTAAAGCGGTTATCAAAAGAATAAATGCGATCATCACCAAATTTATCTATGAAGGAGATGGTAAGTCCAAGAAATTTCATTTGGTTCATTTATTGGTTGTTTCTAGGAGTGAGGCGGATGGGGGTTAGGGGATCACAAACATATAAAGCTTCAATTTGGCCCTGCTTGTAAAAAATATCTGGAGAGATTTTAAGGGCGCATGTTTATGGAAATAATTAATAAGTGAAAAATACCTTAATCATCATTCTCTAGAGGCTTGGATTTGTGTTGGAGCTCCAAAGAAGAGGGAGGCTTCACACATTTGGTGAAGCTTGATACAGACCAAGCATTGGATCTTCAAGAATCTGAGGTGGGAGATGGACAGGGGTGAAAATATTGCTAATAGGCTTGGATTCCATCAAAGGCATGGAAGGAGTCCACTTACTTTTATATCTGATTATTCACTTTATTATCCAATTGGGTTGGCAATTTCTGATCCATCTTGGCTGCTAGCCCCTATCATTGTTGTCCCCTCCTAGTTGATTGCATGTTAGAGACCTAGGGCTGCTAGTGGCCTTTGAGGCTTAGTGGGAGAGATTCAAATAAAAACTCTCCCACACTAGTATTTCATTATGAAACAAGGAGGATTTATTAGCTTGAGGGGGGGGGGGTGTGAATCTTTAGGGACAATTTTGGTCAAGGAAGCATATGCATATTTTAATCAGGAGCACAGGACTCAAAACATAGCTTCATGGTTGTCTCAAGTGTAGCATTGGGAGATTCCCTTGAAAGTGAAGTTCTTCATGTGCTTGGTTTTCCATAATAGGATTCTCATGTGGGAGAACCTTAATAAAAGAGGGTTTCAGGGGCTCGGTGTATGCTCTTTGTGTGGAAGGGAGAACAAAGTGGTAGCTCACCTTTTTCTCACTTGTAAATTTGCAGTTTCAACCTAGAATGAGGTTTTTAAGTTTATCAATTTACAGGTTCAGATGGACATATATTCCATTGATTCAAACCTTTCTTCATGGTTTGAAGAGAAAAAGAGAATAATTCCCTCCCTTTCTACATATATTGGGGTATATGGAGGTGTAGGAATGCCTCCATATTTTAACATTTATCCCCTGATGTGCAGTCTGTTAGCCTAAATATTGTGGCATACTTCTAGGAGATTGGGAAATGTAGGCCTAAGTCCAATGGCAAGACTTGTCTTATAAGGATATTGATTGGTTCTCACCAGTGGGATTCTTTTGTGGAGCGTCCTCAGATGGGATTTGTGGGTGTGGGGATTATATAATCTTAAATTCTAGCGATTGTTATCGTTTCTTTTGGCATGGGGGTGAAGGTTCTAATAGCAGGGTTTAATTTCTTGCACATGGGGAGTGTTGTGGTGTGCCAATTAACTGGATTTGGAGGAGCTCGTAGTTGTGGGAGACTCAAAATCAGTTATAGAATGGTCTCAAGGTCACTCTGCTTCTAGTTCACCTTCCCTCCACCATTGGAAGCAACAAATTTGTGACTTGTTGACATCTTTTAGGAGCATATATTTCTCTCATATTTACCATGAGCAGAACATGGAGGCATACCACCTCTCCAAATATGGAAGATATGCTCTGCTAGGTGTTACCTAATTCTCCTCCGTTGTTGAAAGATCTTCTAATGGCTCTAGAAGTTTCAGGTTCTAATAGTTGTGATTTGTTTTGTTTTTGGCTACCATCTTCTGCACTTGGCAGAAGGATCGCGTTGTATTTTCCTAGTCATTGGAAATTTTTTTTGGATGCGAGGATATTCTTTGAGTTTGGTTTTTTTTTTTTGGCTGGTAATATCTTATTTTCACGTAGTCAGTTTGAGAATTTGGTCTCTCCCAGTTTTGTTGCTTCATAAAGATTACTCCTGCTTTGTCTTTTTTTGCAGTAAGCAGGGCTCTTTAGCCTTGTTGGAATGTAACTACTTTTGTTTTTAATGAAAGCTAGTTTTTTATTTTTATTTTTGAAAAAGTAGTAGCAATAAATCACAATAATGAGATAGTTGGATAAATGCACTCAACTAGTCAATGAGACTAGGAAACAAAATTGTCTTTTCACACGAACCCACAATAATAAAAATTTGTGATATACATATGCTCAATATGTGGATACTAAGTACTAAAATCCCTACCATTGGCCCTTTGCAAAGGAATCCTAATATGCGAGTCAAAACATAAACATGCAACCATAATTTGGGATTTGATGGTTGTCATTCGACACATGGCATTGAAAAATATTCAATAGGAAGCTCAGGTAAGAAAAATTTAATTCGTCGCATTAATATTTAATATAAGGACTCAAAATTATCATGTTATATCATTCCTTGAGAGGGCTAAACATTATGGTGGATCCTATGGACAACAAGGCTTGCAACATAGCTTTTAGAATTCCTTGGAAAAGTTGTAGGGTGAGGAAATTTGCAATCTACCGTAAGTTTCTTATCCACTTAACCTCATTAGTGATATAATAAATATGCCAAAACTAGAGGCCAAGGCACATGAACATGCATTCATATCCATTTCTTGGGAATGTATGTCATGCTTCTCAAATTTTCCTAAGGGATTTTCCCTCATTTAATTTGGTAGGATGGAATGGCATAAAACATGTGAATTTATGTTTGGATCTGGTGCAATACTTAGTAATATTTGTATATCCTTTATATTGGAGACTTGAGTTCATGTCTCATCTTGTTACGTTGAAGTTTTATTCAATGCTCAGAAAGAAATACCACCATGGGACTCTAGTAGACTCAGGTAGTGTTTAATTTTAGTTCTTTTTGAAAGAATTATGGATGTTCACTACAAGAAAAAAGGACATTGATGAGGGGCGAAAAATGTCATCATAAGCTCATTGGTGACGGTCAAAAGAGCATTCGTCACCAAAAACTAAATGTCACCAAAGGTGGCGTCGCCAAAAGTATAGGTGTTGTAGTGACATACAAAGTCTGTCACCAATAATGATTTATAATGATGGATAATGACCATCACCATTTCATATGAGCAATGGTGATGGACCATAGCCTCCGTCACCAAAAACTGAACGTCACCAAAGGTGGCATTGCCAAAAGTATAGGTGTTGTAGTGACATTCAAAGTTCGTCACCAATAATGATTTATAATGATGGATTGCGACCATCACCATTGCATATGAGCAATGGTGACGAACCATAACCTCGGTCACCAAAAACTAAACGTCACCAAAGGTGGCGTCGCCAAAAGTATAGGTGTTATGGTGATATTCAAGGTCCATCACGAATATTGATTATAATGATGGATAGTGACCGTCACCATTTCGTATGAACAATAATGATTCATTGTGATGGATCTTTAATGGCCATCACTATTGGTGCATATATATGGTGGCATTAATTGACCGTCACCAAAAGCCGCATTGCTAGAAGTATAGGTGTTGTGGTGACATTCAATGTCCATCACGAATAATGACTATAATGACAGACAATGACCGTCACCATTTCATATCAACAACAACGATTTATGGTTACAAACCTTTGAGGGTCGTTACTATTGATGGATATATATGGTGGTATTCATTGACCATCACCATTTCATATTTTTGGTGAGGGTCGAAAAATGTCACCAAAGCTCATTGGTGATGGTCAAAAGAGCCTCTGTCACCAAAATTTGATCGTCGCCATTCCATATGGATGTCAGGGTATGATGGAATCGAACCACCAACCTCCTGCTTGTAAAGCAAGTGCTCTTCCATTGAGCTAGCACCCTTTAAATAATTATATTTTTTAAAATTAGACTTTTAAACTTCATAACTTCATAAATCAAAATCTCAGCAATATTTTACTAAACAATCAAAGCAACATCGAAGAGTAGGTCCCTACCTAATGGTTATTGAAGTTATGAAAATTGGGTGGAGGGAAAAATAGTTATGTATAAGAGAATCAATATGTTCAATTGAATACTCAATTAGAAGTGAAACACTGAAGACATTTATAACCTATAAATGACCTATAACTATCAAATGCACCACTTATTGCAAAGGAAATGTCATAAGTGGATATAATATGGAAGAAGAGGAGGCAGGGTCTTGGAACCCTTGTACATCTTGGCATGCCTTAGCACTTGACACATCTTAGCTTGTTTGACATGTCTTCGTACTATCTAGCACATCTTAGCATACCCTAACATTCCCTAACACACCTTGGCAATCATGACCTCATAACTAGCATTGCATTTTTCCATGACTTGGGAACCTTACATTCACTAAAACACCTTGGCACTCCCTAGTTGTCATACCCTCTGTTATCCTCCATAATGTCCTAGGCTGATGAAGAGATCGACAAAGGTAACCACAGACCAAGCTTTTAGTTTGGTAGCTAGCCCCACCAAACTAGAGAGGGCTCTCTCTATGAAATCATAGCCAAGAGATGACGAGAATGTAAAGGATTTTAGGCTGGATAGCTAGGGTTAGGTGGGTTTTTGGAAAAATTAGGGACTTGGAACTTTATCCACCGGTGTCTTGTCTAGTAGGGACTTTGCCGAGTCAAGGAATTAGAACTCTGTCTAGGATAAAGCACCTAGCTTGCATGACAGAAGCTCCATAGAATAGAGTACCTCCTACCTAGAAGAGTGTCCCCTGCTCAAAATATAGAACTCTTCTCTACTGTGCACTTTTCTTAAAGATAAATCTGTGCATAAAATAGTACTAAGAAAAGCACCTAAATTAAGAAAAGTGAGCATCTAAGTCAAACTATAAAAGTATAATAAATATGGCTTTATATAAGTTTGGGAAACACTAGACAAGCATGCTTTCATACAACAACAATAACATGCCTAAAATCGATGTGATTCTTTCATCATTGATAGACCCTCACAGCAAAACTGGAATCTATAGCATGTACCCCAAGGCTGTATGCATTTGTTGAAGGTGTAGATTGAAAGGATCTGCTGAGATGAAGTACTATTGAAGGAGAAACACCTTCAAAACAATAGATAAAGTCTATTGTGAATTCAACCCATTTGCACATAGACCAAGGCTGCTACTTGGTACACTTCTTTGCTGAATGGAAACTACAATGTATTGTAGTGCTGCTAAAGAAAAAACACCTTTAGTGCAACATGTATAAAACTCTAACAGATATTGTCATTATGGCCTCGGTTGTCGATGATCTCATCAATATAGGTAACAACTTCAATAATTGAAAAACCAAAAGGTGAGATGCATAGATCATTTGAAATGACAGATTTGTGCATACTTTATTATCGTTTAGGAGTGTTAGTATAGAAAATGCAAGGTAACTTGTTGCGTCTTTATGTCACAGGCCAAGGATGCGAATAAATACATAAAATATTAAATAGCATGGTATAAGTCGATTGCAGGTTATTTTGAAACGGGAATGGAATTCTCCTTGTGTGGGCTCTAATCTAGTGGGTATAACTTTAAATAAGAAACTGATAGTTATGGGGTTGAAATTGTCTTAGAATTCATGAAAAGTCCCAAACTTGTTCACTAGAAAGAAGTAGAGCGAGTCGTCAGGTTTATGGAAGGGAACAACCTATTCGCAGGAATATAACTTGAAATTGGTCAGTCATATTATTTCTCGTCTTCTTGTACCTGTGTGCTTTGAAAAGATAACCACATCCAAAGACTCAATAAAAACTCTGGTAAAGTTTATAGATGTGAAGCACTTCTGAGAAAGCCCATCGCTTAATGAAAATTGAGCGAGGAATATGTTGAAGGATTCAATCTTACACTCAGGCATAAAAAGGAAGTTGGGATATCCAGCATCTTGCCAACAAACCGACTCCAATCATAATGAGAAACGCAGGTTAACTGCGAAACCTCTTTCCCACTTTGTAGTATTGTTCCCTCTTGAATTCTAATAGGTGTTCAACTGCTTAGATCCACAAAACTCATGCCAAGTAAACTCTACATGATACAATTGTGACATGCAAGCTTGACACACACTCTAGTTTCCCTCTAAAAGAGGGTAAGTCAAAATGTTATGACAATCTTAATTGTAATTTGATCATACAATATTGAGGTATTTCATGGAATAAACAATATACTATCAATGCACTAATGAAGAACTCAAAATAAACGAATTTCTTATTGCTACAATAGCGCCTCTTGGGATTCTTGGATAAAGCACCTAACCTGCATGGCAAAAGCTTCCTATAATAGAGTACCTCCTACCTAGAAGTCTGTCCCCTGCACAAAATATAAAACCCTTCTCTACTGCGCACTTTTCTTAAAGATAAATCTTCGCATAAAACAAAACTAAGAAAAACACCTAAATTAAGAAAAGTGAGCATCTAAGTCAAACTAGAAAAGCATACTAAATATGCCAAAAATCGATGCACTTATTTCATTGATGCTATAACCTCATAGGAAACCTATAATCTACAACATGTATCCCAAGGCTTCATGGATCTACTAAAGGTGCTGACCGAAAGTGTCTACTAAAATGAAGTATTGTTGAAGGAGAAACACCTTCAAAACAATAGATAGAGTCTAATGTGCATTGAACCCATCTGCACATAGGCCAAGGTTGCTACTGGGTACACTTCTCCCCTAAATGGAAACTAAGTGTATTGCTGCTCTACTGAAGGAGAAACACCTTCATAGAAACATAGATAAAACTATAACATATGTTGTCACTGTGGTATCGGTTGTAGAAGTTCCCATCAACATAGGTAATAACTTTGATAATTGAAAACCCAAAAGGTGAGCTACATAGATCATTTGAAATGATAGATTTGGGCATACTTTATTATTTTTTAGGAGTGTTAGTATAGAAAATGCAAGGTAGCCTATTGCATCTTTATGTCATAGACCAAGGATGCGAATAAATATAGAAAATATTAAATAGCATGTTACAAGTCGATTGCAGGTTCTTTCAAAACAAGAATGGAGTTCTCCTTGTGAAGATTCTAAAATATTGGGTATAGATTTAAATAAGAAATTTAAACTTATAGAGTTGGAATTGTCTCACGATTCATGGAAAGTCCCAAAGTTGTTCACTTGAAATAAGTAGAGTGAGTCATCAGGTTTATGAATGGGAACACCCTATTCACAGGTAGATAACTTCAAATTAGCTGGGTATATTATTTCTCCTCTTCTTGTACGTGTGTGCTTTGAAAAGCTAACCACCTTTGAAGACTCAAGAACAACTCTAGTAAAGTTTATAGGTGTGCAAAACTTCTGAGAAAACCCATCACTTAATGACAATTGAGCGAGGAATATGTCGAAGGATTCAATCACTCAGTCATAAAAAGGAAGTTGGGGTATCCAGCATCTTTCCAACAAACCAACTCCAACCATAATGTGAAATCTAGGTTAATTGTGAAACCTCTTTCCCACTTTGTAGTATTGTTGCCTCTTGAATTCCAATAGGTATCTTGCTGCTTAGATCCACAAAACTTGTCCTAGTTAAAGTTTGCATGATACAATTGTGATGTGCAAGCTTGACACACACTCTAGTTTCCCTCTAAAAGAGGGTAAGTCAAAATATTATGATAGGCTTAACTGTAATTTGATCATACATTGTTGAGGTATTATATGGAATAAACAATATATTATCAATGCACTAATGAAGAACTCAAAATAAATGAATTTCTTGTTGCTATAATAGCGCCACTCTTGGGATTCTCCAAGGAGCCATTAATTTATACACATTTGGAATCTTTACTTGGTCTGCAGAAAGATTAAGCAATGGTAGTGATCGCTCTTTTCCCTCCCATGGAAGGTATATACAGAGTCAGAAATAAATTGATTTTAAAGTGAGGTATATGCCTGAAAAACAAGAGTCTGACTCTTCAACTCTAATTTAGTGGCAAGGAAATATTCAATTGTAAATGCTTGATCTTCTACAATGTAAATTTCTAGATAAATGGTTAGCCTAAATCTGTCCATTGTCCACATATCCCAAAAAACCATGTATGTTTGGACTCTGGTTGTGTGTAAGAGAGGGAAGATCACATAAATAATCCATTATCAAAAGAAAAAGTTAAAGCACAACATTCTATGGAGAATTTTTTAAATTTTTTATTACATACCTTAGAAAGTTTGAAAGGACATAACTAAAGCTTCCCTCTCCTTCCACACTTTAGTAAATATGCCCCTTTTCCAATGCAGATGTGGCCTGCAGATTCACAATCAGCAAATAGAATATGAAAATTAAGTTTAATGAATTAAATTAGCTTTGTTATACCTCAAGAAAATGGACTATGAGAAATTGGATTCATTCTCTACAAAAGATGATATAGCAAGATCTAATTACGTTTTTAACTAAAACAAAGGTAAATTGGATTTATGTTCTGCAATAGATGATATAATGAGATCTAATGAAATTTTCAACTCAAACAAAGGTAAGTTGAGTAAGCTCAAGCTCCAAAATGATGGCATCCAACTTTTGAGTGGCAGTTACTATATATATCTAGCTAGAGGCTATAACATAAAGATATTTGTTATATGTGAAGATAACAAAATGAAATGAATGTGAAATTTTGACCATCAATTATAAGTTCCTTTCAAGGACTAGATCAAACCATAACATTGTTATTAAGATAATCAACTCACCCATTCTAGTATGCTTCTAGTAGTTTCATGATAAAACTCAAACTCAATAAACTTCAAACAACATAAATTAACCAACAATATGTCTGAGGTTGGTTACCTAAGGATTATATCATACTAAATTACCTTTTGCATCTAACATTGAGAATCACTGTGAAAGAAATGAAGACAAATCAATGATTATGATGGATGCATGTGATGAAATAAAATAAAAAGACCTTTCTTCTTGCTACTGATGAGCCTTCTAGGGGATTCTTGGCTGAAGTTGATCCTGATCTGCTTTCTGAAATCAAAGAGACACTTTCTAGTTACTCTGATTTGACAAACACCAACCCTAATGCTTATGAAAATGAATATGGAAAGCAATAAGCATCGATGAACCTTGTCTTGAAGAAGGTGCCTCAAAGTCTAATACGGATAGTATTTTAAATTTCTACAGCTAGCAAAGCGT
Organism: Pinus taeda; assembly: GCA_000404065.3. Taxonomy (NCBI): domain Eukaryota; kingdom Viridiplantae; phylum Streptophyta; class Pinopsida; order Pinales; family Pinaceae; genus Pinus; species Pinus taeda. The sequence continues at coordinate 74,930 of APFE031391491.1, forward strand.
TTTCCCAGTTGGGTTCCCTAGAAAATTTTGTTTTTTTGCTATAGTGTGACTGTGTTTTATTTCTGTTATATTCCACTACAAATTGGTAGAGATATTTTTTGTCTTCATGAAACAATTAGCTTCAGATCTATTCATTCAAGCAATAGTATAATTTCAAGGAAATTCTACACAAGGGACAATTAATCTATATTTTCACTTATATCTTCGGCGAGTAAAATTCACAACTAAATTTTTATCCAAAGTGTTTAAGTTACTAGCAAGTGGTTTCACAACATATCTCAACATTGCAAGACATAAATCATACTATTCAATAAGGTTGAGACTTGAGATACAAAAATCTTCCCAAGTTATGCAAGGAATAAAACTGCTGATTTTTAGTTCTAAATCTATCCAACCAGAACAAAATTATGCCATTTTCAACACCCTCCAGTCAAAGTTATTCCTGGCCTTATTCAACTCAATTAAGAATATGTCAATCTCGTTGAGATTTCTTCTCCATTTCATGCTTCTAAGTTATATATTTATGCAACCTAATAGATCATTTATGTTAAGTGATTATTCATTAAAAATTATTTAGTCCGTTTAGCACATCTACCTAATTTTCTGATCAGTTTATGGGAAGACTCTATCAGACATTTGCGGCAGAAAATAGAAGAATGTTTTAGTACCTAGTGTTATAAAAATCTAATCTGGAAAAAGTATTTTGGGTTGTTTCCCAAAAAATATTTACAAAATTTTCAATCCCAAAGCCATTTCAGGGAGAATTTTAGTCAGGGAGGAATTTAGTATTATTTTTGGAAAATTTGAATGCAACTAAAAAGAAATTCTTCCCGTTTGCTCAAAAGATTCCAGCACCAAATATGAGTGAATTCACAGAACTTAACATTTGGAAATAATTAAATTTCACTTCGCTTTTCCAGGACCACATATAAGTGAATTAACAAAACTTGAGATTTGGATTTTGGAAACACTTAAATTTCACGTCATTTATTAGGATTGGAAGTTCCTTGAGATACAAACATGTAGCATTAAGGATCTAATTTTCTTGTTTAAGGACAATGTCCAGTTTATAAATAGTGATACAAGAATCCTTGTATACATGCTTGACACAATTCTTTGGTCACAACTAATGAAACTGAACTCCATCAATACATAACAGACAAGGTAGAATGTAAGAGAGCATCTACTTTTCAACATATATTCTGATAAAAATAAACATCTATACAGTCATATAAAGTTGTCACCACACCAAAGAAGGAATTAAACATCAAAATAAAAATAGGAACAAGCTTGGATTGTAATGGTTACTCTAACAAAATGTATTGTTATGGTTACTCTAACAAAATGTTAAATAGGATCAATATGTTAATATGGAAAATAGTGTAGTTGATTATGATTTCCAACGGGTTAGCCCAACCGAATGTCATTAATGTTACTGGGTATTTGGCTAGTTCTGTGCTAGAAGGTGCCCTGTTTGAAATCCCTTGGGTGAGGTGCACTAGTCAATGTTAATGGGTTTACTAGTGATGCCATTCGTGAATGTGGGGAAACATCCATTGGGATTCCCCAGAGAGTTTTTCTTGGAAAGAATAAAAATAGGATTTCCTAAAAGAGAAATTTTGAGATGCATACAATGTACACCTAGTAAAATCAACTCTATAGAGACAAACCATAAAAGAAGGAAAAATACATACGCTTTTACCTATGTTCCCTCATTTTCCTTCCTGCCCAGTGAAAAGTGAAAATATGCTACTCTTAAACTTAAAAGAAAGGATGAAAAAAATAGTGAATTTTGAACAAGCATTCCTTGTGTGGAAGAAGACTAAAAGTGGGGTGGAAATGCAGCGAGGTTAGAAATGAAACATACCTAGGCACTATTAATGGATTGAAGAGGTAAAACCTTAACTCGCAACTCCCTTCAATCTCGTTTTTCCTCTGGCCTTGTGAAAAGTGAAAATATGCTACTTGTAAACTTAAAAGCAAGGATGAAAAATATAGTGAATTTTGAACCAGAGATCTAAGGTGTGTGTACTCCTCCCTGTATGGAAGAAGACTAAAAGTGGGGTGTAAAGGCAGTGAGGTTAGAAATGAAACATACCTGGGCACCATTAATGGATTGAAGATCCAATGGTGGGGGATCTGAGGTGTATGTACTCCTCCTTGTGTGGAAGAAGACTAAAAGTGGGGTGGAAATGCAGCGAGGTTAGAAATGAAACATACCTAGGCACCATTAATGGATTGAAGATCCAATGGTGGGGTTCATATTAGTCTGTTGGTAAAACCTTAATTCACAACACTTTTCAATCTCATTTTCCCTCCTGCCCTATGAAAAGTGAAAATATGCTACTCTTAAACTTAAAAGAAAGGATGAAAAAATAGTGAATTTTGTAGTCCTCCTTATCTGGAAGAAGACTAAAAGTGGGTGGAAATGCAGTGAGGTTAGAAATGAAACATACTCGGGCACCATTAATGGATTGAAGATCCAATGGTGCGATTCGATATTAGTTTGCTACTCGTAAAACCTTAATTCACAACTCTCTTCAATCTCGTTTTCCCTCCCGCCCTGTGAAAAGTGAAAATATGCTACTCGTAAACTTAAAAGAAAGGTTGAAAAAAATAGTGAATTTTGAACTAGCTGAGATGTGTGTACTTCTCCCTGTGTGGAAGAAGACTAAAAGTGGGGTGTAAATGCAGTGAGGTTAGAAATGAAACATACTTGGGCGCCATTAATGGATTGAAGATCTAATGGTGGGGTTCGATATCAATCTGCTACTAGTAAAACCTTAATTCACAACTCTCTTCAATTTGGTTTTCCCTCCCGCCCTGTGAAAAGTGAAAATATGCTACTAGTTTTCCCTCCCTCCCCCTTATGAAAAGTGAAAATTTAATTCACAACTCTCTTCAATCTTGTTTTCCCTCCGGCCCTGTGAAAAGTGAAAATATCTACTAGTTTTCCCTCCTTCCTATGAAAAGTGAAAATATACTACTTGTTTTAGAAAGTAAATGAAGATTGGAATTACGAGGGCTTTGTTATATCAAAACTAAGGCTGATTTTTTTTCAAAAATGTTAAAATTTCCTTGCCTAAAAAACAATAAATACAATATTTATAGAGTATAGAGTAGATGTGTAGGTGTAAGTATGTAAACAATTCTAAATATGGGCTTAGTTAAAGAATACTAGTAATAATAATAATAAACTTATTTCACAACCAAAATATTTTATAACAATATGACAAGATTCTTAACCATGGATATTCACCCCCCACTTTACAGTGGATATTATTAACTTGTAAAAAATTGGTTTTGTTATAATACCATGGGCCAATACTATGGCTTAACAATACCACATGCTCTAAAAACATAACTTATGTCACAATCAAAATATTTTATAACAATATGAAAATATTCTTAACCATGGATATTCATTCTCACTTTACCATGGATATTATTAACTTGGAAATAGACTTTGTTACAATACCATGGGCCAATACCATTGCTTATCAATATCACATGCCCAAAAAACATAACTTATTTCAAAACTAAAATATTTTATAAGAATATGACAGGATTCTTAATCATGGATATTCACCCCCGATTTGTCATTGATATTATGAACTTGTGAATAGGCTTTGTTACAATAGCATGGGCTAATACCATGGCTTATCAATACCACATGCCAAAAAATCATATCTTATTTCACAATCTAAATATTTCATAATAATATGACAAGATTCTTAACCATCGATATTCACCCCCACTTTACCATGGATATTATTAACTTGTAAGTAGGCTTTGTTACAATACCATGGGCCAATATCATGCCTTATCAATACCACATGCCCAAAAACCACAACTTATTTCACAATAAAAATATTTTAATTTAATTTAATTTTATAAATTTTTTTATTTGAAGCTAATAGGAAAAGGGTTGTAATTAGTTTTGAGATATATTTAAATCCTCTATCCTCACGATTACTAAAATTATTCCCATATAAATTAAATTAAGCTTTTAATAAAATTAAAAAAGAGAATACTTTTGTATTTAAAGATGTCAAATTTATATAGTACAAACATTAGTAAGAACCAACAGAGATCTATCTTAAGTAAGGATCCAAGTGATGATAGCAAGCAAAGTGAAGGGAAGAGAGGGGGAGGGAGATAGTGACAAAGATGGAGGGTAGAGAAGGAGAGAGAGAGAGAGAGAAAGAGAGAGTGAGAGAGTGATGGGGGGAGACAAAGAGAAGGAGGTAGGAAGAGAGAGAGTGGATAGAGAGAAGAAGAGAGTGGGGGAGAGAGATATGGAGTTGGAGGGGGAGAGGCAGGGAGGAAAGAACTAAGGCATAGGGAGATAGAGGTGGAGAGAGAGGGAGGAAAGAAATAAGGCATAGGGAGATAGAGGTGGAGAGAGGGAGGGAGTGACAAGGGATAGATGGATAGAGAGAGAGGGAGAGAAGAGAGGAGGGGAGAGAGAGAATAGGTAGGAATAAAGATAGGGAGAGAAGGGAAAGAGAGAGAGAGAGGGAGGCACAAAGATGGAGGGGGAGAGAGAGAGAGAG
>APFE031391491.1:91971-103705 GCA_000404065.3 Pinus taeda
GCCAACTAGCCTTCGAACTGCATTTGTTATACAAATGCAAAGTAGATCAATGCTGCTTCAGTCTATCTCCGAGTTTTGTTTATGAATTAAACAATCGATCTGAAAACAGTCTAATTGCCCTAAGTGGTGGCTCTAGTAACCTCCTTAGATCAACCTTGTGATTTACATATACTAAACATCACTTACTCGGCCTAAATCCCTGAACTGAATTGTAAATTGTGAGTAAAAACTCGTTTAAAGTCTCACACTGGTACCATCGCACCCTGCCTTCAAGGCAGTCTGTATGCATCGCACTTCCCGAGTGCAGTAGGTGCGCTGCATACTGAATTCACTGTGTGACAGGTGCGATGGTCAGGGAAGGTTAACTTTACCTTCAGACTTTGGTTTTTTCCTCATTATTTTCAATCCTATTCAGGAGTTTTGCTGTTTGTGGTCAGTGTATCTCTGTGAAAACCCCATTCTCTTACATTATTCTGCCTCCATAGTGCGAAGAACTGTAAGTGTTTTTATGTATTGTGCGCCATTTTCAGTTCTCTTTTGCAAAGAAGTAGCATAGTCGAATTGTCTTTTATTGATCTGAAAGTGTTGTAGCTGTCATTTTTAGTCTTAGAAGACAATCCCATTGTTCTTCATAGTCGATTATACAGTTACTGTTGTATATGATTTGAATTAGTATTTTTTAAAGTGTCGAAAAGCAATTTTCATTTCGAAATCGCAAAGTGTCTCTCCTACCTTCACTTCATTTTGAAAAGAAAATTTGTTGAGTACTGTCGCTTGAAAATAATTCAGATTGCACTTAGCTTCTTATCATCTTCATACATTAGAAGGCTGAAACAAATACATGCATGTGCATTTGCTTTAGACTGTTGGTTTGAATTAGGAAGGTGCATTTAGCGTGTGCTCTGTGCTCTTTGTTGAAAGATTCTTAACTTTCTTTCCTTAGTAGCTAGGATTTTCATTGTCAAAAGAAGATTAAACGTTTGTTTATCATCTTAGACTGCATTTTAGGAATTGTATACACATCACGCGGTTGAACCTGAAAGGCAAATTTTTAAGCAAGATCAACTTAAAATAAATTTAATGAATCTAACAACGCTTTGGAACCTAACGCACAACATCTAGAGGTCTAGGCTAGAGACGTATTCTGTCGTCGTAAAACCTGGTAACTGTTGTTTCCATTGTTGGTTGGGTGATTCCTCCACTCTGAGATGGCAAGTGCCAGTATGAACTTGTGCTCCCAAGTACCGTCGAGTATATATTGGGAGACCACAATAGGCTGCATCCTTTATCCTTAGGAAGCCGTGTCTGCCGCTCTATCGATCACAATGCACTAAACACAGCATTCAGGAAGATTGACTGCCGTACCGTAAAAAGTATTCTGCAGTTTTGCGATTGGTTTGGTAATCCCATCTGCCTAGATCTCTAGAGAAGTCTATTTTGCTCCTTTTCAGACTCCTTAAAAGAAAAGGTCCTCTGAGCACTTGTCACTTCAGGCTCACTAAAAATCGAAGGCGACTAGAGCCATATTTTGTTTTTTCTCGACTCTTTAAAATTGAAAAAATAGGTTGTGTCAAAGCGTCTAAAATTCATTTAATTCTAAAAACATTTTTCCCTTTTATTTTGAGTTGATCAAGTAATCCGCAATCGTGGAAGAAATTCTATCAAAACCCCATCGTTCACGGAGGCTTACGAGTCAACCGTCGTTGACTCCGGAAGCGAAACCATTCCAGACAAAGCGAACTCGTTTGACTGGGTCAAAGTCCCCTAGGTTGGTTGGAGCCAGTACTCCAACACCCTCAGAGACTCCGGTTACTCCGAACATTTCTGGTATCCTTGCCTCTATAGAAGAAATTCCGCAGCAACAAAAGGACATTACAACTTATCCTAGTGTGACAGTAAACACTTCTATTCCTGAACCGACTCCATCTATAGCTGATTCGGAAGGTGTTACTCCCCAACTGTCTGTTGCTGCAGAACTTATATCTTCTTCTACACCAGAAATATTTTATGGACCTGACGGTCTGCCTCTTCCTCCTGGATTGATTGCCATAGAACAGATTGTGGAAGATCCTCCATCTAACACCCTAACACAACTTGGAGCTAGGATCGCCCTGTATCCTTCTTCATCAGAAAATATTCACCCGCCATCGGAAGTTCTTGAAGAATTTCTAAGGAATCTTTTGGATAGGCTTAATATGTCTGAACAACCGTCGACATCAAAGACTGTGTTACCCGACACAGCAGCAGCAGAAGCTCCTTCTGCTACTTCGACAATGTTCGCCGGTGTGCCGTCTATCCCAACCAACTCTCAATCGCTGGATGGAGTCCATCCAGGGGCTGTTTCGACAGTATGGACTGTTCCCGTTTGTTCATCCGGAATTATATATGGAATCTCTTACGTTGAGTCTCAACAAATCGATCCTTCACAGGGTCAATTTGGGCAAATTGGTCCCCAAAGGCAAGTCATTCCTTTGAGTACTGGACTACCACAGTATGGAGGGCCGTATACCCTTTCATTGCCTTCTTCAGAAGGACAACCATGCGTGAGTTCACAACAAAATTTAGGTTATGCTGGAATTACAACTAGCGGTTGGGTGCTAATCCTACCTCAACAACCAAGAGTTGTATGCTCAATGCAACAAAGTTTACCTATGAAAAACATCCCCACTATGCCGGCTATTGTGGCAGTATCGCAAGTACAAGCATTGCCAGTTGTATGCCAACCTCAAGTTTCGCAGGTTGTAATGCAACAATCTCTTGTACCTACGACACAACTGCAATCACCAACTAGTGGAATGGCACAGGTTCAAACGGGGAATGCCAACCACCATCTTGGTCAAACAGTCAGTACTGGACAGCAACCCATGGCTTCACAAACATGGCTGGTGCAATACCAACAACCGTAATTCCAGCAAGCTTACCAAGGATATGAGCAACAAGTCTTTGCAAGTAATGGGTAGCCGTATCAACCATATCATAATGGTTATGCCCATCAACCTTACCAAAGTTACCAACATCAAATGCATTATGCTGGTATGCAAAGACCAACTGCTCAAGCGATTCCATCTTATCCTGGGCATGCTCAACCAAGCCTGAATCAACAGTTGCCTTTTGTGGCAACTTTAGAGTTACCGGATCTAAGTCGACTAACGAACGATCCAATTGCCTACGCCCCTTGGTGGCCGGTGATTCTGCATAAACTTCCATCTGATATTCCTAAATTTAATGGAAATCCAGATGAAGACCCATCGAATCATGTGATGACCTTTCATCTATGGTGTTCATCAAACACTCTCAATGATGATTCGATCAGGCTTCGCCTCTTTCAGCGAACGCTAACTGGTCCGGCAGCAAAGTGGTATATCGAATTGCCTAGAGCTTCGTTTGATAACTTCAGTACCCTAGCCACAACCTTTTTAACCCATTTTCAGCTACCCATAAGGTACGAAACAAGAACTGAGCTACTTACCAATTTCAAACAAATGATGGCCACTCACATATCCGATCATATTCATGAATGGCAACGTCGTCGTAGAATGGTAAAAACATATGTTCCTGATCAGCTATTGGCTGAATGGTTTATTAAGTGATTGTTACCTGTTGTAACAGAAGATGTGGCAAAGGGAGGAGTCGTCACTGAAAAGCAAGTTATTGCTCATGCACAATATCTAGACTTGATCTATACTCAGTCTGGCACGCTCTACGATAAAATCCCTGATGCTCCTAGAATAGAATTTTCCATTCCTCTGCCTCCTAAATCAAACAAAGACTCTCATGCCAGCGATGGCATGATAGGTACAACAAGTACTAAAACCGTAAAGGCTACGTCGAAAAAGGCCCGCAGGGTTTCGAGTCAAAATGCAAATGAAGAACTTCTAGCCTCGGAAGTAAATGTTGTGTCGACAGACAAAGGCAAAGAACCCAAGCAACCAGGAGGCAAGAAGAAAAAACAAGGGAAGAAGAAAAACCAGGAGGACTCATCTCCTAGGAAATCTTCTACAAACCCTTCTGGGGATAGGAAACCAAAAACTCCATGTCATATATGTGACGAGGATCACTGAACCAAAGAATGTCCATATAAAGATGAACTTAGAAAATCCTTCAAAATTTCAAAAACCTCGGCTGTATTGACTGATCCATTTCCGAACCCAGGAACAAATCTGGTTTCTAGCAAAAATGCTTCCCCATCCCAAGTGCTAATGTTGTCAGTTTCAAAGCAAATGAATGATGCTCTGATATCGACAAGGAGTAAAGATTACGGGAATCCACAGATGTTGAACAATAAGGATAATGATCAACCTAGTAGTTCAACAACAACTTCGACCGAAGTTGTGCCACCAATCATTCCTGAATTAACAATAAAACCACCAAAGGGAGTAGTACACAAATCAACGTTTAATCCTCGTGCCCGAGCAGCACAACACTATAATACAGTGGAGGATTTAGCCCAATCGCCCTCCACGATGTCGACTCCTGAGGTACTGCAAAATTGCCCCTCCCAAAAGCAGGCTTTATTATCAACAATAAGTGAGATTGACCCAACGGATTCCAATCTTGTATCTTTTAATCACAAAGGATACGACCCTCAGTTACCAGCTCAGCTAGCTTTCCTCATTCAAGTGAAAGCCCTCAGTAAAACTGTTCATAGAACAATTATTGATGAGGGGGCATCCACATGTATCATGTCGATGAGTTGCTGGAAAATGCTAGGGTCTCCTTCCTTATCACAATCGTCGACAACATTAAAAACATTTGATGGACGAACATACACCCCGTATAGAATATGAAGTAACTTGCAAGTCGAACTGGGGGGAAAAATAGTAGAAATCGATATTGAAGTCATCGATGGAAACCTTGATTACAACATCCTATTGGGAAGACCCTAGATATATGCCATGGCAGCAGTTATGTTGACCTACTTCATGAAAATTGCATTTCCTTCCCAAGGAGGAATTACAATAATCAACCAACAAACTTTTCTCCCCAACAGTTCGCAAGTTACAAGAAGCATTTCGATGATCCATGGAAGCCCTATCATGCTTGACAATATCGGAGTAGGCCTACTAAAAGACCCCATATTAATGGGAACTTTTACCCTACCACCTCCAACCAATTTGGCAGAAGTGGCTAACGTAGGAACCTGCAATATGATATCTTCCGTTCAAAGGATGTCAGAAAACGATGTTAAAATGGATCATCTGCAGGTATTGCCTCTAACCCCACTGGAAATATTATAGCAATCAATGTTTTCAGCATGGGAGGCAAACCCATATCAACGATCATCAAGCGTTTGGATAGATAGGTCTAAGGAATATGGTACCCCTTCAGATCCTTGGTCGCAAGTACACTCTACAGACGAAGGAATCATTCAATCGATGATGATTGATGGGGCACGATGGGAAGATTACCACCATCATTCCCATCTTCTGAACTGGAAAGAAGATAATTCTAGCAACCTACACCATCCTTCGGTATTTGAATTTCTGACGAATATTGTAAATACGGTGGATTCCGAGAGAAACCTATCCAATATCGAAGAGACTACTGCTATAAATATCTCGACCAAAACAGATGTTGTAGAGAACATTTCTGTTGGCAAATCCTGTTCTTCTTCAGAATTGGAAATATATAGTGCTCTCTTTCGCGAGTTTAGAGATATCTTTGCCTGGTCATATGACGAAATGCCAGGTATTGACTCGAGCATAGTTGAACACGAAATTAATATGTATCCAAATGTCAAACCGGTATGACAACGACTACGGCAGGTGCACCCCAAGAAAGCCGTTGCCATCAAGGCAAAAGTTGAAAAACTCCTCCTTGCTGGTTTCATTTACCCCGTTCCTCTGACCGATTGGGTATCGTATATTGTTCCTGTGATGAAAAAACAAGGAACGATTAGAGTGTGCGTCGATTACAACGATGTAAATCAAGCATATCCAAAAGACAACTACCCTACACCCTTTATTGACCAGATAATTGATGAATGCGCCAGATGCGAAATCTTTTCATTTATGGATGGATTTTCCGGGTATAATCAAATAAATATCCACCCACAGGACCAGTCAAAAACTGCATTCATTTGTCCGTGGGGCACATTCGCATATTGCAAGCTACCCTTTGGTTTGAAGAACGTAGGGGCAACTTTTTAGAGAGCTACGAACTATGCTTTCCATGACATCAAAAACATCGTTCAACCATATCTTGACGATCTTCCAGCTCATTCGTGAAAGCAGACTGATCATCCGCGGCATTTGAGAGCGATATTTCTACGTTGCCGACACTACAAGATATGACTCAATCTGTACAAATGCGTGTTTTGTGTCAGTTCTGGTCATTTACTTGGCTTCGTGGTCTCAAAGGATGGGATTCGTCTCGACCCATGTAAGGTTCAGGCAATCATCGATTTGCCTCCACCTTCAAACTTGCTTCAGATTCAGAAACTCCAAAGGGAAAGCAAACTTCCTTAGGAGGTTCATTCCAAATTACGCCGAACTAGCTAAAGGTTATACTCGTCTATTGAAAAAAGAAGTACCCTTCGTTTGGGATCAGGTTGCGCAAGCTTCCTTTGATGCTTTAAAGCAATTTCTAATACAAGCGTCATTAATGTATGCTCCTGATTATCAAAAATACTTTAACCTGTATCTGGCTACAGCAGATACGACCATAGCAATGGTTTTGGTTCAAGAAGACAATGGAATTGAACATCCTATATATTATTTAAGTCGAAACTTAAATGATACGGAAATGAAATACTCCTACGTTGAAAAGCCCGCCCTAGCAGCTGTTCAAGCGATACAAAGATTTCAACACTACGTCCTCTTCAGAAAAACTACCATTTTATCAGATTGCAACCCCATGACTTATATATTGTCGTGACAGTTGCTAGGGGGAAAATATTCAAAATGGATAGCAATTCTACAAGAGTTTGATCTGAAATTCAAAAAATCCAAATCAAAGAAAGCACTAGTATTCGCGGAGTTACTATGTGATCTCCCATCATCATCCAACGATGCAACATTCGAAGAAGCAATCGTGGATGAAAATTTGTTTCTGATATCTTCAAGCGATCCATGGTACGGAGATATAATCGTCTATCTCCAGACACAAACATATAGGTATAATACCTCACGCTCTGAACAACGACGTATTCGATACCAAGCGAAAGACTACTTGATCGTTGGTGATACCCTTTACCGTCGCGGTATCGATACAATTCTGCGGAGGTGCCTCACCCATGAGGAGGCCGAAAAAGTCTTGAATGATTGTCATTCAGGCGCATGTGGGAGGCATCAATCTGGTTATTCTACAACGCAAAAAAATTTGCGAGTAGGATACTTCTGGCCAACAATGTTCAAAGATTGCATAACCGTAGTTAGAAGTTGCCATGCTTGACAAATTTTCGATAGCAAAACCAGAAGACCACCTGCACCGCTGCAACCAGTAGTTGTTGTTGGGCCATTCACCAAATGGGGCATAGATTTCATGACCTGTAACCCCACCTCGGCCGGGGGGCATGGGTATATCATAGTCGCAATAGACTATTTTACCAAATGGGCCGAGGCGATGCCTACATTAAACAACAGAGGCGAAACGGCTGCCCTTTTCTTTTTTAATCATGTAGTCTCCAGATTCGGCGTTCCACAGGCCATAGTCATAGATCATGGATCGCATTTTCGCAATCACATGATGGTTGAGTTGGCTGCCAAATTAGGATTGTCCCACGACAGCTCTACTTCGTACTATCCGCAAGCTAACAGACAGGTTGAGGCAATCAACAAAGTCCTGAAGCGCATGTTGCAAAGGATGATCGAAGTCCACAAATGGGATTGGCACTTGATCCTGTACTCGGCCTTGTGGGCATACTGGACATCGGTAAGGAATGTGACCAGGTTTACACCTTTTCAACTTGTGTAGATCTGGAAGCAATCTTACCTGTTCAATGTGAAATCTCGTCCCTCAAACTCGCAGTCAACCTTCTCCCCGGAACCTCAGAAGAAGAGGCTAGTTTCTTGGAACTAATGCAATTGGATGAAACCCATCGTGATGCAGCTTCGGCTAACGAAGCTCATAAGAAACGAGTCAAAGCACAGTTCGACAAAAATGTCAAACCTCGCGTCTTCTCAGAAGGTGACCTGGTCTTACTTTACGACCAGGAATCTGATAAGTTGGGAGCAGGGAAATTCAAATCGTTATGGATGGGTCCCTATATTGTTAAGTGTGTATTAGCAAAGGGAGCCTACGAGTTGATGGACTATGATGGGATTCCACTGGCGCAACCTCGCAACTGGTTGTACCTCAAGCGTTACTATGCTTAATTCCGTGTATTAATCCTCATGCTTTTGTTACATTTTTGTTTTCGCCAAGAGCAATTATTTTGGTTAGGTAATCCATTTTTTGCATTCGTTGTAGATGTTGAACCTATTGGAATCATTCGTTGGATATGCCGACGGAGCAAGTCGTAGTTCGCGGAACCTGTCTTCTGCGGCATGGGCCATTTTCAATCCCAGCGGCGAGTTAGTAAGTTTCAGAGGGGTATGTATTGGTTAGTCGATGAAAAATATCGCTAAATACAGTGCATTGATAGAACTCCTCTCTGATGCCATCACACATGGCATATGTCGACTTGTCGTCAGGCTAGACTCACAGCTCGTCATTCTACAACTCACCGGCATCTATTCTGTATGGAATCCAGCTATCTATCGCATGTTCCTAAGAGTCAAAATTTTGGAAAGACAGTTCAATTTCATTCAATATCAACATATTTCCAGAAGTTTAAACACATTGACAGACTCATTGGCAAATTATGTGTTAGATAGACATTTGAGACATTTATAAAAAGAAGCATCACGTCAATATATGCAGCAAGATCATGTAACTTAACCAAAATAAAGCTCCGAAAACCAAAAATATATACATAATTGTTTATAGTTTATACATAATGTTTTGTAACCAAGACAAAATCGGTCAAATGACCCAAAACTCAAAATGCTAGGGGGTACCCTAGTCTAATGATGCTGGTGATAATAAGTCACTGCCTATGCAATCATGCGTAAAAGCCTAGTCCATCGACTCGGCACTCCAGTAGTATGTCGCTACAACCGTAGAGGCAGCTTGTTGGTCCTCATATCCGGGATACCAAGGGTAAGACCCTCGATCTGGTCCTGTAGTTCTGAAAGAGTCTCGACCACGTCAAGGTCGTGAAGGATGGCCCTCCCCACAGCCTCTCCTGCTGGAGCGGCCGCTGGGTCTCTGCGGCGTACTGTCGGTCGAACTGGTCCAATATCTGCACGAGCACATGAGTTTTGATTAGTCTTGGTCAAGAAAAAATAAGAACATTATAAAGAACAATGAACAGAGATATGGTCAGAAGACTTACCCATAGCACCCCACTGCTCACCGGCCGGCAACACCAAATCCGGGTCACCCCGGAAATCCATGCCAGCATATGGAAACTTGGCATAAACCATCTCCTGACGATCAAACCACTCGAAGAAGGTATCAGAAAAGGAAATCCAAGGCTGGATAGCATGCTGAGACATGAGGTCAACCCATCTTTGCATCCGTGGTTCAGTCGGTGGAGGTAGGCCAAGTGAGATGTACTGCGGCTACATCAGTGGGATTCTCTCCAAAGCAAAAGCGATCAAAATAGAACCATAGCCGAAGTTATTGGATCTTCTACTTTTCACCTTGGTCAGTTGTTCTTTCATCATAGAGAGTACTGCATCACACCAGTTGAACACCTTCGGTTCAAGGCATTCCAAAGCATACTGCATGTAAGACCTGTTAGCTATGTGAAGAGCAGAACTACCAGCCAGTCTAGCAAAAGTGAATAGAATGGTCCGCAAGGGCCGGTCAATGACATCTTGGATATTGATCTTGTCGTCCGTACTCGGCTGAGATCCCTCTCTGCAATGCCGATGAATATACTCCCTCACGAACTCACCCCCACGGGCGGAGCCCAATAATGAAAGGGGGGCACCATGCCTCGATAAACCGGTCAAAAAATAGATGTCCACGACAGTCAAGGGGATCGATTTTCCCCTAATCTGGAACACCTAGTTGATAGGATCCCAGGCATTGAGGAAATATTGCAACAAGCTGATTTGTTGCCTCATGCTAGAGATACGGAAAAACTTCAACAAGCCATAGTTTTGCAATGCAGCTACTGTGCTCGGATCATGTAAAGAAACAATGTCCTCTTCTTCATGCTCGCGTTCTTTCCATGTAACAACAATTTTGCTCTGATGAATCTCTGAAAAACAAACAAGAGAAGAGTCAGGATCTTCATTTGGTAAAAAAAGGAAAAAAATCTATGAGAAAACTGTGCAAAAAGTTTCCTCCTTGCGCCCATCGCACCCCAGTAAGTGTACTGGGAGCGATGCATACTGACTAGTCAGTGAGAAGACTAGTATGCATCTCACCTTTCGATTAAGGAAGGGTGCAATGGTGCTAGGGCGAGTTGTTTAAACCCCAGAGGCTCAGCAGAGCAAGGAAACATGCTCAGAATTCAAAAAGAAAATAATGCAATTGAAGAGCACAAGTTTAGCTCCTACCTGGTCCAAACGGTGTCAGGAATTGTCCACAGAATCTCCCAGAATCAGCTGGTGAAAAATCGGGGGGAAAGCACCTCCAGAGCTCCAACAAACCAAGTTCAAATGAAATGGTAAAATGAGAGGTAAAAGTCACTTTTAATTTACCATTCACGTAATTCGAGTAAAATATTAGTGTTCTTAACTCATTTATCAAGCATATGTTTTCATTTCTAATCGCTTTGATGAAGCAAATGAACAGGTAGTACAATCTTTGAAAGAACAAAATGCTAATGGTGAATCAAGGACTCAATGACCATTATCACGAGCAGTTTTAGCGCATAGTTCAAGCTCATTAAAAAATAAACATAAGTCATGAGCAAATGCTTCCCCAGAGTTTAAGCTCATTAAAAAATGAACCGGTAAATAACCATTGTGAATGCCTTATCGCCAGCTTTTGAGCCTTGGTCGTGTTCTTGCCATCACCTCCAATCTGTTTTTTAGCCGATCATTCACCTCCATATGATTTTTTACCCTTTCAAGGAACACCTACGAAGAGTGATTCTATTAGCCATCCTTGTGACACTGCCGTGATTGGAAAATTCCAAACCTTACCTAGAATCAGCTGCTACCCGAAATCATCACTCGTTCTTCGAAAACAAGTCTCCTTTAAGCTCTTTTCAACTGACTCGTAAAATATGAAAAGATTGCTGAGCGATTAGCCTCTCCGACTCATTAAAGTCATCAGAAGTGTTATCCCTCCTCTAGATTTTAATCTTTTTGGACCTGAGGGATTATTACACAAAACGATCGAGCGCTTGTCTTGTTCGGCTCGTTAAAACTATCAAAAATTCATCCATTTTGTATTATTTTATGCTTTTTCGGACTTAAGGGATTATATGATGAAAAAGAATCATTGGAGTCTCATTTCCATCCCTTTCAGACTCTCTAAAATTGAAAAGGGCCGAGTTATCTTTGTTGTTAAAATCGTTAAAACCGAATAGCGACAAACTCGTCCAAATGGACGAGAACGAGTTTCACTGTCGCTAGGCTCGCTAAAATATAGCGATAGGTTCACCCGAAGGGCGGATTATAGAACAAGCATATGTTATCCTCCTCAAGCTTGACAAAAATAAAGAGGTACTGGTCAGCAATGACTGGGGAAAATTGGGAAGAAAACTTGAAGACACTTTATTGGTAGCAAG
>APFE031391491.1:107659-130159 GCA_000404065.3 Pinus taeda
GGAGTCATGACTCAATAATTTGGATCTTGTTTGGACTCATAACATATATGAGATTCTTATTCATTAATGATATTTTGGACATCTATTGATATTATGAATTGTTTGTACATGGCTTTACTGAATATCAATGAAAAATGTGTTTTTTTTTTTTCAATATATGTGTATATTTTTATTTATTGAATTCACTGATTTTTTCCCGATTCTTTTCTGATTTTTCCCCAACCTGATTAAAACTCTTAGCTCTTTTGCCTTATTGATTTATTGTCTATTCTAAGTCTGGTAACGTTGGTTACAAGTTTCATTATTCAATTATGAGTGCTAAGGTGTGCTAGAGAGTGCAAATGCATGCTGAGGAGTGTTAGGGAGTACTAGGACAACACAAGGGAGCACTAGATCAAAATGCATGGAAGTGAATGAATATGAGGGTGTGTTGGGGAGTGTCAATCAGTGCTAGTTGTCATGCCAAGGAGGGAGTGACAAGGTATGCTAAGAATGGGTAAGGCATGTCAGGGAATATCAAGAAGTGCTAGAGTGTGCTAGGTAGTTCCGAGGTGTGCTAACATGTGCCAAATAGTTCTAAGGCATTCCAGGTGCTAAGACATGCTAGGATGTGCAGGGTGCCAGAGTATGCCAATATGCGTCAAGGCGTTTCAAGGCAACAAAAAGAATAACCAAGCTAAAATGAAAGGAAATGAACACGTAAGAGGGTTAATAAGTCGGGACTTTATCTTTTTCAAAAGGGGCATGCTAGGCACACTAATAATATGTTCCAATACATGCCAAGTGCCAATGTGTGCCAAGTGCTAAATTTTTTCAATGCAATATTATGCCAAGGAGTCTAGGGCATACTAGTGACTACAAGGAATGCCAACACATGATAGGGGAGTGCTATGCTATGATATGGCATGCCAACATGTGCTTTGGCATCCTACTCATGGCAAGATGTTCTAGGTACAAAGAAGTTCCAAGAAAAAAGATGTTCCAAGACATGTGAGGTGCTAAGGAATGTTAGTGTATTGTTCCAAAGCATGTTAAGGTGTGACATGAGTGTTGAGGAGTGCTAGGTCTCTATCATTGTAGAAATTTCACCTGTAGAACAAACCGATATATGCAATGTCCTAAAGCATAATACTTGTTCTACTTCTACAAAACATTAACCGGAAGCATAATCGAATTCATGAGCAACATCAAGTAGAAACATGCATAACTGATCAAGAGAAATAATCACACATAACACAAGATATATCCAGGGGAAAGCACCAACATAAAACCCCAACCATGTATTATCATTCAAGTGGAGATCCTCAACAACATACAAATAGAATCAGCTCAATAGCTATCCTGCTCTCTCTGTAATCAGAAGATGAAGATCATAGACTACTTAGGCTTCAATATATAGGCCACAAGTCCTCCAATATCCTATAATACGTATTTATCTTAGAAATAGATCTTCCTCCATGCAAGGAATACTTACTAGAAATATCCAAGAATCTGATAGTACATTGTCCCACATTTGATCTCAACTGGGTCTCTAACAGAACTGACATGCATCAATTATCCATGAGTGAATCCTCAGTTATCTAAAACAATAGTTGTCACATGCATGAAAGCATTAACAAACTATATTTTATTATTTTAACAACTTGTTAAAATAATCTAACTGGACTTGACTAGTTAGAACTAAGTCAACTGATTCTCTCATTATAGAGCTCATACTTATTCCCTCAATCAGTGGAGGAAATTACGGATAAATTCCTCAATCAGTGGGGACAACTCATGTGCATGCTCACAAAGACTTCAAATTTGAATTTCCTTAAGTAATTAACTCAACTGAATTAATTAATTAATATTTCCAACTACTGTTAAGACCAAAATTAATTTTTCCTATAGATAGACTAGGGACTGCTATAAATAGGAAGGGACCCAGAAATGCTATTTTTAGAACTTTCTATTTTTAGCAGTTTCACCTCTCACCCAATGTGGCCAATGACCTCACTGACCAAACTGCTATTTTTAGACATGCTATTTTTAGCAGGTCTATTTTTAGCACATTCTAAATTTAGCATTTCTTGTTGCACACATTTCAACACTCCCTCTCAACAAGGAAGGCTTTCTCTCGAACCCGATCCTATAACTCTGGAATGTTCTGCATGCAACACATCTACCCGGTCCACTTGCTCCAACAACACTTGGAACAAAAACACTCCCAACTGAACACTCTGTTGGGCTAGGAACATACTCTGATGTTGAAGCTCTACCTGTTGCTAACAAGTGCTCCCTCTCTGACATCTACGCTACTGCAACATCTCCATGCATCTCTCCCCATTGCACACCTCTCTGTGCCACCTAGCACTGTGCAAAACACTTGTGCCTCTCGCATTGCTGCAGCCTGCTAGCTATGCACTGTCCTAGGATTCCCTGCATTGTCGCTCTCTCTGCCACTCCATCCGCATCTATCTCTATCGAATCAGTCAGTTCTTGTTACTCCACATCGGGGCTCCTGTAGCATGGTATCATCCAAGAGGTTGGGTACCTAAAGGATCCTGTCCCTCCTCCTTGGGACAATCACTCTATATCACCCCACCTCCTACCTGGAGGTATGGTTGCATGTGATCCCTCCACCCACCTGGCTTGAAGTTACCCCTACTGGAGGTTTCTGCATGAGTAGATGTCTCTACTCGATCTCCACTCAGCTTCCCCTGTTGTGGCTGCTCCACAACCTCCTGAAGCTGCTACACCAATCATGGCTCCTCCATAGTCATTTGAGACTTCTTCTGGCTCTGCATGTTGAGAGGTAATATACCCTCCCTCTCAACCACCAAGTCTCCATTAGTTGCCTTACTGCTCAAGGCTTTGCATGCATCTTGAACCTCAAGAGCATATAGGTTCTTGACCCGTGAACCAATCTGCTTCACCTGTCTAGTGATGATGTGTCTAAGGAAAACCTTTCCCTTACTGAAGACTACATCATAGCCTCTGTCTTCCAGCATCGCGATAGACACCAAGTTTCTCTTCAGTCCTGGTACATACTTGACATCGGTCAAGGTAAGGCGAGATCCATGCTCCCTCTAAAAAATAACAGTGACTACATCTGAGACACTATACTTCTCATCTTTACCCATCACTATGAGTATCTAGAGATCTTTCTCCTCCAAAGTATTGAACAAACTCTTGTTGCCGGTCATGTGGAAAGAAGCTCCACTGTCAAGAAACCAACCACTTCTCACCATGGATGAAACCATACATGCAAAGAGTGTGAAATCCAACTCAAATTGTGAAGCAAGTGCCTCACCCTTAGATCCTTCCCCAGATCCCTTCTTGGATTTCCTCCATGGACAATTTGTAGCATAATGGACCACCTCATGACAAAGAAAGCATCGCACTTTCGATTTGTCAACCCTCTTCCCATCATTGGAAGAACTAGATTCAGAAAGAGAAACCTTCTCCTTCCCCTTCTTTGCCTTACTCGCTAAGGCACAATTCTCCTCATCATGCATGGATGAAGGACTATCTCTGGTGCTCCGTCTGATCTCCTCCTGCATCAAATCCGACCATAGTCATTCCCAATCTGGCAATTTCTCCCTTCCATTCATCGATTCCTAGTAGCTATGCCAGCTCTTAGGAAGGCTAAGGAGTGCTAGACTCACCATATCCTCATCTGATATCACGACCCCTACACTTGCAAGCTCATCCCTGCATGTGATGAGCTTGGTCAGATATATAGAGATCATCTCATCCCTTTCACACTTGATCTTTCAAAGTTTGTCCTTCAGTGCCAGCTTCCTCTAATCACTGCTATTCTGATATAAATCTTTCAATGTTTTCCACATTGCATGCGAAGTTTCCTTCCCATGGCGGCTCGAGACAATGTGATATCGCACTCCCTCCAAGAGAATTCTCCTAGCTCTAGCCACACACTTCCTCCATTCCACCTGCTCAATCTTGTGAGTAGGCTTAGGGATTTCTTGATCAATGAAATCCTTAAGATCATTATCTTCCAAAACTACCTCCATGCGATCCTTCCAAGCTATATAGTTTGAGCTGCCATTAAGGGCATACTCAAGCCTCAAACCATAGAACACCATCGATGAAATAGATGTGATAAGAACTTGAGATCTATATCCCAAATAATAAACTTCGAATTTCTCCTGCTAGCATACTATTCTTGCTTGATCACCTGTGCTTTGATACCATGTAGAAATTTCACCTGTAGAACAAACTCATATATGCAATGTCCTAAAGCATAATACTTGTTCTACTTCTATCAAACATTAAGCGGAAGCATAATCGAATTCATGAGCAACATCAAGTAGAAACATGCATAACTGATCAAGAGAAATAATCACACATAACACAAGATATATCCAGGGGAAAGCACCAACATAAAACCCCAACCATGTATTATCAATCAAGTGGAGATCCTCAACAACATACAAAAAGAATCAGCTCAATAGCTATCCTGCTCTATCTGTAATTAGAAGATGAAGATCATAGACTACCTAGGCCTCAATATATAGGCCACAAGTCCTCCAATCTCCTATAATACATATTTCTCTTAGAAATAGATCCTTCTCCATGCAAGGAATGCTTACTAGAAATATCCAAGCATCTGATAGCACACTGTCCCACATCTGATCTCAACTAGTCTCTGCCAGAATTGACATGCATCAGTTATCCATGAGTGAATCCTTAGTTATCTAAAATAATAGTTGTCACATGCATGCAAGCATTAACAAACTATATTTTATTATTTTAACTACTTGTTAAAATAATCTAACTAGACTTGACTAGTTAGAACTAAGTCAACTGATTCTCTCATTATAGAACTCATACTTATTCCCTTAATCAGTGGAGGAAATTAAGGACACATTCCCCAATTAGTGGAGAAATAATTGCATGTTCTCACAAAGACTTCAAGTTTGCTTTTCCTTAACGAATTAACTCACGGAGAATTAATTAATTAATATTTCCAGCTGTTGTTAAGATCAAAATTAATTTTACTTCCTATAGATAGACTAGGGATTGCTATAAATAGGAAGGGACCCAGAAATGTTATTTTTAGAACTTTCTATTTTAGCAGTTTCACCTCTCAACCAATGTGGCCAATGCCCTCACTGGCCAAACTGCTATTTTTAGACATGTTATTTTTAGCAGGTCTATTTTTAGAACATTCTAAATTTAGCATTTCTTGTTGCACACATTTCAACACTCATTAATAGAATTGACAGAGCTTGATTATGTATTAGATAATATAGTTTTTACACACACTAGTGGAACTTTATTTAAAGGAAATTTGCTAGATAATAAACCTAATAGAGATTAATCATTGACTCATAGGAAGACTATATTCTTATGACTTGAGGGAAATGATACACACTAGTTACTTCTTAACAAATTGACTAGCTATTATAACCAATATAACCTTGGACACATAATGAAAAAGACTCCACAACAATGGTCTTAAATCATTATATTTTGAAAAAAAATATAGTAACAAGTACATATCGTCATCAAAAACTCATTGGAATGATCAATGATGATGAACATTTTTTTATCGTCACCAAAAGTAACCAAAAAGAGCATTGGTGAGGTTCAATAAAAGATCGTCACTCAAAGTGTCACCAAAGGGAGAATTAATGATGGGCCTTTAACGATCCTCACCAAAAGTGTCACCAAAGAGAGAATTAGTGATGGGAAATTAACGACCCTCACCAAAAGTGTCATTGAAAATGGCTTTGGTGACAAACCTTAAAGGACCATCATTATATACACTTAAAACAACGATTTTTTAAAGACTGTCGCCATATGCGACATTGGTGATGGACCTTAAAGGTATATCACAAGCATGAAGCGTCATCAAAAACTCATTGGAATGATAAATGATGGTGAACATTTATTGGCCATCACCAAAAGTAACCAAAAGATCATTGGTGACGGTCAATAAAAGATCGTCACTAGAAGTGTCACCAAAGAGAGAATTAGTGATGGACCTTTAACAACCCTCACCAAAAGTGTCACCAAAGAGAGAATTAGTGATGGGCCTTTAATGACCATCACCAAAAGTGTCATTTAAAATAGCTTTGGTGACAAACCGTAAAGGACAATCACTATATACACTTACAACAATGCTTTTTTAAAGACCGTCACCATATGCGACATTGGTGACGGACCTTAAAGGTCCATCACAAGCATGACCCTCACTAATGACCTTTTTTCTTGTAGTGGTTTGATGGTTGTAATCATGATTCATAGAGTGACTTGTGACCACAAGTCTTGTTTGCAAGTATATTCTTCATCTTTTCCTATATTTTGGGTCTCTAGTATAGTTTCATACTTTCTAGGAGTGCTCCATTAAAGTTAGCCTTAAACTTTAATCCTAGAGAAACAGTACAAACAGGTTTATATTTTACACTCAAAGCAAGTTATTTGTCAATGTTACAACTCCATAAATTTTTAAGGTACTTTCTCAATTCTTCATTAGGCATAACAAAAATATATGTTTCAACCAGTTTCAGAAGTACATGACCTTTGTTCTAGAATCTATATTTTAAAATTGTAAAATAGATATCCACAACCTTCCAAATAGATGTGAGTTATTTGAGCACTCTACTCTCCAAAATTTAATCTAATGGTGTGAACTACATAGTGATTATAGTCAAGAAACTATAGCTTTAGCAATAGGAAGATGGAAAACCTAGAAAAATGATTGGTAATAGAATTATGCAAGGGATATAAAGGCAACTAGAAGGGAACTGATCAATATTAAGTCCTAATTGATAAAATATAATTGAAAAATTATCATTCTAGATATTGGGGAAGAAAGCAATGGAGAGAAGTTGGAGAAGGAGGAATTTGAGATCAAGGAACTTTAGGCCAAAGTAAACTACTTGGTATTAGAATAAAACATTGATTTTCAAAAGTTGAGGACAACAATAGCCAGGACAACCTTAGTTGGTTCTTTTGGACATGACCAAGCAATGGCCATTAAAGAGGACATAGTAGAGTAGAAAATAAAACAATAAGATAATAGACCATTTTCTTCTAACTTTATTAATGAGAAGATAACAATCGATCCAAGTGGTGTTTGACAACAAAAATTCCTAATTATCTTTATTTTTCAAGACTTTACTTATACTTTGGAAATATGTAAGGCTATATACAAACCAATCAATGAAGGATTGCAATATATTTTGGAACATAGGGTATTCAGGGATTAGCTATTATCCCTTCTTTTTTTTAATCTCTATGGAAAATTTTGAACTATGGATCTCCTTTTTTGTTTTTATTGAAATACTGGATGGTATTTCCATAACGCCCTCTATATCCATTATTGTTGAAACAATTATATGTTTGATGTCTCATCAAAAGTGTGGTAGGATGAGATATGAAGGTGATGTTTTATCTAAACATCTAGCGGACAGGAAATGGCATAAACAACACATAGATAACCATGAGAATATTTTAATACATCACCTCAACAACTGGACCTTAGTCCTTCATGAATCCATATACATGCAAAGATAACTAGAGGGACATAGTGGAGGTGTCCCTCAACCTTCCCCATGAGGTTTTTATTGGGAAAGAAAAACTGGCAACATAAACCTTCCCTCATCACCATGATTGATCTAGTAGAGTAATGGGAAAATCCTAGGGATATTTAATAGCATTTTTATTTACTTTTAGTTTCTGTTATTTTTTTCAAAGAAACAAGTAGATATTTCTATTATTAAAAAAATATAGATCACAAGGCCATAACCTTTACATATTCCAATCTTCCTTGCAGGTTTAGTATTGAGCACAAAGGCTCAATCCAAACCCTCAAGCAAGTTCCCCATGACAAAAAAATTTAGTCCCTTTCCAACTATAATCTTTCCAACAAAAAAAACCCAATATCCAAACTCATTTACTTTCCATTTTTCACCATTTTATTATGATTTAGTCTCACTTGTTGTTTTTCTTAGTGAAATACTTTTTCCTTTCTTCCCAACTTGAGTCCAGCCAGTGTTTTTTGCAAATTCCAATGGGTCATTCTTCAACAAGTGCACATTTTTGTTCTTGAAGTCCTCCTCATCCATGTGATTTTCCCAAGAAGTTTCATTTCCAACACTATTCATTATGGTTTCCAAAGGGAATCTATTCTCCATGAGGGTTTGTTGCTTTTCCACTTTCGTTGATTCCAAAGAATCCTCATTGACATGTGTTATTTCCTGATTGATATTTGTTGCCTCTAATACATTTTCCTTGGTAGTATCAACTTCCAATTTATCTTCTAGTTTTTTCTTATCTTGGGACTCTTCCTCTTTTATACCGTATAATGGTTGCCCACCATTTAGAACTTCAATATTTTTTCCGATCTTTGTTTCTCTAACACTTGGGGCAGTTTTTAATTACATGACCCATTTCATAACACACCATACACCTGAATGAAACCTTTTCATAGTCAATATTTTGGACCCAGACATAATTTGGGGTCATCAAATTGATCTCAACGAGAAAATCCTTATTAAAATCCATATCCACACAAATTCGAGCATGAGTAGTTTTATAAAAAAAATCTTGTATCTGGGCTATGACAATAAAACTTTCCAAGAGCATTCCTAATAGAGAACAATTATTGGAGATTCCAAAGATGCAAGGGTAAGTTTGGAAGCATTACCTAAACTAGAGTTGTGTAGATTGACGTTCTTACCAAATCAAAGGTGGGAGATTAGGGTTGCATGAAGAGACTGACAATACATGAGAAGCACAGATTGGATTCCTAAATGGACTTCTTGTCCTGAATATTGTCAGAAACAACAATGAAAAAACCCCGAGCCATGTAATGAATATTTAGTTCATCTGTTAAAAGAAGTTTCCATATGTCAAAGTTCCATTTGTGCAAATGCGTTAGCTACGACCAAAATCTATTAAACCTGCAAACCAAAACTTGTCCTGAAAAAAATTCTCATGGATGGAAGCTTCCTTATCCAAAGGAACATTGGGGGAAGGAACTTCTTGAACTACCAAGAGGCCATATCTATATTTCGGAAAGGAACTGTATGAAAGTAAAGAAGATCTTGTTTTCCCGACAACCTCTCCTGCGAAAGAAATTGTCTTCATCACTAAATCACTAAAATTCGCCATTTGATCCGATTGAAATAGAGATATGCAAAGAAATTGACATGATCAAAGCATAGATTTTCTGGCTAGGGAAAAACCCTAGTTGTCGTAAGGGTTTTTAGAGCTCTACCCATTTTATCAATTCCTAGTTTTAGTTTTCATATTAGTAGTGTAAGCAGAGACAATTACTATTCAAAGGTTTCTCTTGTTTGTTGTGCATATCTTCGTGAATCAATGCTTATTGTGTTCTAATGGATATTCCAAAGTTACCATTAAAGGTGAAGTACAATTTTATTGGGTGTGGAGCCTGGTTATCTTATTGATTCAGAGGTCTCAGCCACATTGGACCCTAGTTCCTAAACAGGGAGGCAATGTCACTTGTACGATAGCCGCAAGGGGGGTCCAGGGGGGTGAAAACTAATTTTAAAGACCCCCCCGGGGAGGGTTCAGGGGCAGTGCCCTCGAAGCTAAAAATAGATGAAAAATTGTCTTGTAAAATATTGTAAGTTCATAGTCAATCTAGGTTGTTCATTAGGCGAATGATCGTATGATAGAAGTTATGTTAATTTAGAGTTTTTTCCCCTATAAGGCAACCCTCGATTTATATGAGGGAATTGTGTTATGGTTGTCTATGATTATTTTGAGAGAGCGAGAGAGGAGGTTGTGTGAGAGTGAAGAGGAAATTATAATAGATCTGTTGTAGGTTGTGTCTCTTCATTTTGTTGGATAACATAAAAGGAAGTACTGCTTGTTTCTCTGTGGATGTAGCCTAAATTAGGTGAACCACATATATATGTGTATCTCTTGTTTTATGCATTTATGTATTTTTGTTTCTGCAACATTTCATGTGTTCCATTGCTATGTTATATAATTTTCTAACACAAGTCATCTATTGACGACCATTAGAGAGAGGAGGAGAACCTAGAGGAGGGAATTGATTTAGAGCATAGAAGAAGAATAAATGGATGAAGTTGCAAGAGATCTCATCAAATGATTCTTCATTTCACTCAAAGGAGAAGTAAAATCAACACCCAACAATGAAGCAAACGGGTAAGAGTGTGACATTTGCTAGTTCTTCTCATGGAAAATTATGATAAAAAAAATTGTAGTTGTATTACTAAACATTGATAAATGTAATAAGAGAACATCTCGAAGGAGCTAGAGAACCTTTAGAATATTATAAGTTCAAGGAGGCAATTAGTGATGGACGAAGACCTTCAAGAGTGCATTGGAGCATCTATGAAAGGCATTGATAAAATTGTTGTAGGGAAGTAAAGGCTTGCCATTTTTTAGAGATATTCCGGTATAAAAAGGAGTACACAAGGCCCAATGGGATATCTCAAGTCATTATGATAAGTGAATAGAAAGTAATAGGTCTTGGGATTAGGTGTCTGAGTTGGCTACCTCTACATATGTGGGATTCACTTGATGTCCATGTTAGGTCAATGTATAATTTTTTACACACCTTGCTTTACATTGTTTACCACCCTCATAATGAGAGGAAGTGCTCAAGGGTTTCCTAATGATGTATTTTTAAAGGAAAAAAGGAAAAAATAGTGCATAATTGTGATCCTAGAAGGGAAATCCCTTAACTCAAAGAATTTAGGAGAATGTAAATTAATGCTAGAAAACAAGATGAATTACAATATCAAACCGTTATCAATAATATAAATTTTATGCTTACCATTAAAACCTATATGAGTTTGATGAGTCATAGATATGGTGTAGGTTAAAAATTTGATGATTATTATTGTGCAATGAATATACTAAATATTTCTAGTACCTTTGTCATGTAATGAATTTTTTTTTTAATCTACAATTATCCTAGTGTATAGAGTTCTATAATCAACTAATATATATGCTTTGGTTTTTGTGTGTTAAACCCAGTTGGTTTATCCTCTCATCTTATTTTTTCTCAAACCTTGTTTTCACACCTAGGTTCATAATCACCCTCTTAGAGTTTGACAATGCATCTAAGTTTATGAAAGAAATTTAACTCTCAACTTGTATCTATTAAAGCCCTCATTTAAACACAAATTCATACTCATCCCAATTTCTCTAAGATTCTAATTATGAATATGTGTTCACAACATATATATACATCTAGTTACCTTGGTAACTTTCAAGTTGTGAAACTGCAACTAGTCATACCATCATTGCAATTCCCTTAGAGAAAATAATATTCTTGAATTTTAAAATATTTTTGCATCTTTTGCATAACTAGTATGCGATAACTTATTTGATACTACATCCTTTCGTGGAACATTCTCTATTTATATTGTCCTAGTTCCATGCCTTGTAGACCATACTTGGAATGTGATTATTATTTATGTAATGTCAATAATTGAAATCTTATTACTATGGTGGAAGATCCCTATGTTAGGATTTCATTCCACATTAATATTGTCCTCCTTCCTAATAATCATTCAACAACATTTAGTTGTTTAAAGGGAATTTCACACACACACACACATTTTGTGTAGAGGTATCGATAATTAGGTTCTTTCACACACACACACACATTTTGTGTAGAGGGATCAATAATTAGGTTCTTTCACACACACACACACATTTTGTGTATATGGATCAATAATTAGGTTCTTTCACACACACACATGGGGTTGATTCTGATCATTATCACTATAACCTCTAAGTGCACTGCAAACCCCTTGAGCATTGCACATGAGCTAGGTGTGGTTTGGTCTAGCAAAGTCACAAGTACTTTAACAACACTCTATCATTGGGTAAAATGCACCTCTAAAGGCCATTTCTCATTCATGCTATTCAATAATCAGCCCACATTATCTTAGATTTATTTGGCTTATTAAAAACAATTTTCCTTGAGAAAAGACAAAAATAAAAATCAATCCAATAATCTTCTAAATAATGGTGTGCTCTCCCTTAGTGGAATCCTTGTCAAAATGAAGATTTGTTGTTCATGGCACATGCCTATTAGCTCCATATGCAATTTGATAAACACATGTAAATTTTAAACTTTAATACCACTTGATAATTGGGGCTTAAGTTACTTTTTTCAGTGTTACACGTAATAAGTGCATTAGTTATGTAGAACATTGATTCTTGAAGAAAGCATTAATATTCCAATCAAAGTTATTTGTTCAAGATTGCAATTCAAGAATAATGTGTTGGTAATGACTTCACTGACAACAAAAGATTATTTATTCTTTTTTATCAACCAAAGTATTAACCACTTTATTAATGAATAAGAAAGATCACACTCTATTAGATAACTCATACATCCAATTCCACTAACCTCCTCAGACTCTTGATATTATGTTATGGCTTTTAGTGCGGATTTTTTCTTTTATATGCACTACAGTAGATTGTAGTTTTGATTGTAATCAAAATTTGTTGTTTATTTATGATAGTCTTGTTTTTCAGTAAATAGTCAACATATCTGGTTTCCATCACAACAAATTGTGATCAAATATTGTAAACTCTTGAAGATCTATGATACTATTGCTGATGTATTTTGAAAATTTGAGATAATACAAATTTAATCCACAAAAAAAGTAGAGAACTCATACATTACAAAGAATATATGTTTATTACTTAATGTTGTGAATGTCCACAATGTATAATAAAACACATTATAACTTGTATTGAATCAAAAGTAAAATATACACAATTCATAGGAACACACTTAACAAAACTCTAGTATAATGCATGGTCTCCCACTTGAAGATTACAACACTTTGGCTCACAAATTATGGCATTAAATAAATTGTTTACCATGACAAATTTAATTATATAGATTGGATCAATATATTATTTTTCATCCATCTCTATGCTTTTAGAGTGGAAAAATTGAAGGAAATAGCTTGCATGGTCATTTTTATTGTCAACTCTAATGTGGAAAAATTCAGGTGAAATTTTTTTAAGAACCATTTTGAGGAATGACCACATTTTTTGGTCTCAACCTTCCTATAGATATAGATTCCATAATATACACATTGATACCTTTAGAAGGGCACAATAATTACCTCAATCAAAGCTCACATGAGAAATTTATGCCTCTCAATAATTGTCCTATCGAAATTGACCACCATAATTCAAGAGGATGCCACACCAACCCTTGTTACTCATGGAAAAGGGGAATTATGAAGAAGACTATAGAAGGGTCGAATTATAACTCATATTGAGGGTTGAATGGGTCAAATTTAATCTCCATTTGGCTATTGGGTTTTGTTATAACCAACTTGTTAGGAGGAAAAAGGGTTCCATTCCATTTGAATGCATTTTGTTCCACAGATGAGCAGAGTAGCTAAGAGTGGATAATAAGAGAGAAAAAGAGGGGTTGTGCATTGTAGTATTCCACTGGACACAAGTCTCATTCCTTTGTACTTGCATCCATTTCCATTCAAATAAAGAGAGAGTAGATCAACCTCACCTTCCAACTAGGTTTTCTCCTGTAAGGGTTTTCAAGATCATATCTTACGTTCATTGTAGTTTGTGAGTTTTATTTCATTATTATTTATTTTCCATATTTTGTCTATTACATGCATGAGAATAACATAGTAATTAATGAATCCATAAATCTAATGAGGAATTAGCCCTCATGGTGTAGGTTTGATATTTTTCAAATATATTTTAGCAAATATGTTTTGACAAATTGTCCAGTGGAATATCCACGACAATTTATGAATTATATTGGTATTAGAGCATGTTTATTTGGGTATGTTGTAGGTATTTTTAGGGGATATAATTAGGTTAATCATAAATTCATAAAACACTAACCATGGCCAATAAATCTATTAATAACCCTCAATATCCTGTAAAGGAGAGGCTTTTGCAACATGAAGCACAAGTAGTAGATATAAATTGTAATGTGAACCTCCTCATGGTGACCCTAACCAATAATATTGGGTTATTAAAATAACATGGAGTTTCTAACATAGAGGTTAAATCAAAGGGGATATTGGGGGATTAAGAAGAATTAGAGAAGGATTCTAAGAAAAACTCGAAAAAGGATCAACCCAGTTTGAGTGTCGTGAACCATTTATAGTTCATGTTCAAGATGGAAGCGAAGGTTGACATCAAGCTAAGATTAATGATTTAAAGTTAAATCACTAGTTGTAGGAGTTAGAACTTTATTTTAGTGTTCACCGTTTAGAGGAAGAACATACAATTATGTTTTCTCATCTGAAACTAGAGGTCCATGAATGGGAATCCATGTAGAGACCCTAAGGTTGGAGGGGGATCCTCCAGTGACTAAGTGAGAGGATTTCAAAACTCTCATAAAGTCACATTTTTACCCTATTGAGTATGTAGAGGACTACTGGATCTGGTGGCATTACTTTAGGTAGAGATGGGAGAAAAGTGTATAGGAGTACACCATAGAATTTAGAAAGATGGCCATAATGTTAGATATCTCCTCAAATAACCCATGCATACTTCTCAAGTATATTGGGGGTCTACACAGCCATTTGTGGAAGCAAAGGATGATGTTCAAACCTATAATAGTGTTTGAAGCTTCTGCACAAGTATAGTACCTAAAGAACATAGGAAAAAATAAAGGGAAATAAAGTGGATCAATGTAGAAGGAGAACCAAGAAATTTCCAAGGAGGGCAAGAGGACGTGGAAAAGAAAAAAAATACATTAGCTACAACACACTAGTGAAAATATCCTAGCAACCAATGCAACCACTATAATATTGATGGTCATAAAGAGGAAAAGTGTTGGAAGTTACATCTAAAGCTCAAACTAAAGAATCAAAAGAAAGATGGTTAGAAGAAAAATCTAGTGGCCACAAAGTTGATTAATCAAGTGGAAAGTAGCTTGGACATGGATGAGATATTTTCTATACATTAGATTAAGGCGGTGATTCTGAGTATCCTTTAGCAACATGAAGAGAAGGAAATGACCAGACTCTTCCATATAAAGACATAGTAAAGTAGATGAAAATTGATTCTCTATTCAACTCGAGATCACCGAAAAATCTCATAGGAACAGATTGGTCAAGAAATTGGGAGTGGAGACTCATGACCATCCTACCCCATATCCATTGTGTGGGTCAAAAAGGAGTTAGAGATAAATATAATCAAACACTATAGAATCAAATTTGTAATTATTGTTGATTTTCTTGATGAAGTAGAGTTGGATATAGTTCCACTTGATGTATGTGGAGTTGTGTTTGGGAGTCCCTATATGTAAATGTGGGATGTGATATTCATGTAAAGAACCATCCAGTACCACCTCATCAAGGATGGAAAATCCTCCATCATCAACGCACATAAGGGGAAGTCAAAGATCTCACTAGTAAGTGCCAATAAGGCCAAAAATTTGATTATTTCTAGCAAGAAGTGCATTTTATTGTTTTTAAGAGAAAATAAGTATGCATAAGATTCCATGAGAACTAAATTATCCATATAGGGGTGCACTAAGGAACATAAGTAGAAAGTGGAAGAGTTTCTACATGCATGTAGGGATGTGTTCCAGATTCTAAAGGGTTACCACCTATGAGGGAGGCAAAGAATGAGATATAGATCTTATTAGAATCTCCATTTTCAAACATTGGGCTGCATAGGTAGTATATTATAGAGGAAAACGAGGTGAATAAATAGTTGCAACAAATTTGGAACAGGGTGTCATTTGACCAAGTAGCTCATGATGTGGGTCACCCATCATGCTTGTGCCAAAGAAGGACGAGACTTGGCAGATGTGTTTTTATTATAGTGCATTAAACAAAACTATGATTATGAATAGGTACACCCTGCCTAGGATAGATTATTTTCTAGATCAATTACAACAAAACAAATAATTCACCAAGTTGGACTTAAAATCAAGGTATCACTAGGTTTGAGTTAGAGGAGGACACCTAGAAGACTGCCTTCAAAACTAGACAAGGTTTGTATGAGTGGTTAATTATGTCTTTTGGCCATGCAATGCACCAACTATTTTCATCAGCTTAATGAATGATATATTATGCCCTTTAAAGATTAATTTAATATTTTTTTATTTGGATTATATACTAGTATATAATGCTACATGGGAGGAGCACATCTAACATTGATGCAGATGCTAGAAACATTCAAAAAGCACCAATTATTGGAAAATATCAAGAAGTGTGAGTTTGCACAACATTATTTGGTGTATCTAGGATATGTGATTGGTGGAGGAGAGTTGAAGATAGATCTTTCCAAGATGGAGGCCATCATGAAGTGGTTGATGCCTACCAATGTTTCAGAGGTTAGGAGTTTTGTTGGGGCAACATGATACTTGAGGAAAATCAGAGCTTCATTTCAACAGTAGCATCACCACTCCATGTCATAACAATGAGAGACAAAAGTTGCATGTGGGGAAAGGGTTAGTGAGGGCCTTTGAGGAGTTAAAGAAAAATATTAGTTAATATCTTATTATGACATTACCAAACTTGTTGCAAGTGTTTGAAGTGGAGACAAATGAAAGTAGGTATGTTGTGGGAGTGATATTGATGCAAGGAGGAAGGCCTATATGCTACCATCCTAGAGTATTTCATGGGGTGGTTCTTAACTACCCTACCTACGACAAGGAGCTCCATGCCTTGGTACAAGATGTGAAGAAGTGGAAGCACTATCTAATGGGAAAGGAGATAGTAATCAACACAAATCACCAAACACTATAGTACCTATAGACCCAGAATAAGCTACATTAGACCAAGCATTACAAGTGGATGGGGGTTTTTATTGCAGTTTCATTTAATGAAAAAGTACAATAAGGGAAGCACAAACAAGTTAGTTAACGAGCTTTCAAGTCCACCCACATAAACGATCACAACCTCAGGAAATCTTATGCACGTGGAGCCTTTCACCCATGGTGCATATTTCCATATATAAAGGATGAGGACTCAAGGAGGTGTTTTAGTAGTTGTAGAGGCAAAGTCATGTGCACAATGGTGATAGGAAAATTGACTACCATCTCTAGAATAGGTTATTATATAGGAGGGATAAGTTATGTGTTCCTAAAGGTGAGCAACTAGGGTTGATTAGAGAGGTTCACATCTCCAAATTTGCAAGGCACGATGGTGTAGGGAAGACAATGGAAAACTTGTAAATGTATGTGTACTAGCTCCAATTGCAAGAAGATATAGTGTTGTTCATAAGAGGATGCATGCTTTGTTGTACCATCAAGCCTAATAACAATAAACAGGGTCTGTAACATCCTTTACCTGTACCCACTTGTTCTAGGGAAAGAATTTCCATGGACTTTGTGGGAGGTTTACCATTAATCAGGAAAGGGAATGACTACGTATTTGTGGTATTTGACATGTTCAAAAAGATGTGTGTTCTCATGCCCTATAAAAGGCCATTGGTGAGCAAGAAGCAACAAACTTTTTCTTTGGACATGTTTGATAGGGAAAAAAAGATTTATTAATGTGTTTTGGACAGTTATGTTGTGGGAGAAAATGGACATGAAGTTGAAGAGGTATACATCATTCTATCCACACATAGATCGGTAAACAAAAGTAGTGAATTGGAGTTTTGTGGAGATTTTGAGGGGTTTGAATGAGAAGCATTTGAAGACTTGGGATAAAATTTGGTGTATATACAACAACCTTATATTAGAGTAGTCCACACTTATACTAGTAAGTCCCCATTTGAAACTTTCACCTTTGGATATTACATATGGACATTAACAAGGAGTAAGGAAGGATCTTACATGAGATGCCTTAAGGGAATATTTTTTTGTTTTTGTAAATATTAGACAAATCCATTTACAAGTACAAGAGACATTGAAGAGATCATAAGAAAAGTACAAGGTCAAGCATGACTAACACAAAATAGAGAATTCATTCAAGGTGGTGTTGTAGCGGCTACAACAACCCTCCAAAATTTTACCTATGCTTTGTTTTGGAGCCTTCCTTCTAAATCAAAGCAACTCATATTGCATTGATCCAAGTACTTATGCTTCAATTGAGTTTCATTCTTTCAATCTTGCCTTGTGTTTTATCACTTGGTTTATTTTCTAACCCACAAGTCGATCTCTTGACTTTGTCTTTCGACAGTTTTGGGCTTGCCTTAGAAAGTTGCACAGTTCTTGAGGGCAATTGGTCTTGCTATTGGGATTTGCATAGTCCTAACTCCCAGTGATCCTTGAGCTCAAGAAATGCATAATACTAGATAGAATGCAACCGTGAGCTATGAAATTGCATAGACATGAGAGGCAACCCAAAGCCACTCAACCCAGAAATTGCTTAATGCATGAGCTGGAGAGTTGCCCAATCCTTCCCAGAACTGGGCAATCATTATGGGAAATGCACAATAGTTTTTCCTCAAAAAGAAAAAAAAAACATAAAAGAAAAAAGAATCCCTAAAAATAGGGATCTATTTTTAGAAACCCGAAGAAGGCACTTGAGTTATTTTGGAAACTGACGCCAAGTGTCGTTTTTAGTTGATTTTTGGCATGCATGTCATAAATTATAACTTGAAAAAATCTATTTAATCGATTCTACTAGAGCTCATTTTCACATTTGATATTGGAGCTCTAGCATTCCCAAGGAGATCAAGGAACCTTTAGTGCGATTGTCGTCGCTTTTTTGGGTGAGTTTTGCTTTTCTAGTCTTTTGCTTCTTTTTCTGTCGCTTTTTGTTGTTTATCTTATGAGAGTATTGTTTCACTTGTTTCTTTGAATGAATGATGGTGTTTCAACTTTTTTTTAGCTTGTATAAGTGATTTTTTCAACTTATAGATTGCCTTTCCCAAGTGTTGTATATGTTTTCCCATTTTTGCACCAACGGTCGTTGTTGTGGCGATTCTCTTCACATGCTTCGTTTTCCTTTAGTTTGATTGATTCCTGCAGTTGTTTGACTGGATGCATCAACATTTAGTCATATATACACTCAACATCACATCATATTTATGATCTTCTTGACTTCACACTCCCCTTGGGAAAATCTAGGTTCCCTATGGTGCAGGTAAATTCTCAATGCAGACACAAACAATTCCTCTAGCCTGAGAGAGCGGGTATATCCTCAAACAAACAATCTATGGAAAATATCCTTAAGCTAGAATCAATTAAGAGGGCCTACCTCTTAGAACACTATTTTGCTTGGTGATGATTCTACTTCCTCACTCCAGCTATCTTCAGTTTCCTTCCTTCGAATACCTGAAACAAGCAAACAACAACAACAACAAACGTGATAGAATAAAATATTGTATTCATCCTACTTAATAGGTCAAGGAACATTAATCCATAAAGATGTAAAATGACACTTCATGTAGGAAATCAATCTAGTTGCATTTATATAAGTCAGAAAGAGATTACAACCAGTGCCTTGACGTTGTTGGTCTCCTCTGACATATCCAGGTTCTCACACTTCTGCTAGCACTTCATGGATAGCCCCAACAATGGAAATTTTAAGGCCTCTTTCCCTCTAGTCTCAAACCAAAACAAAAAAACACTATTCTTCCTCAAACATACACTAGAAAGCTACAAGCTATAGATAACTCGTTGATTACTCAAACTTACTCAAAACTCCAACTAGCTTTTGCTTGGGAAAAAGAGAGGTTTGTATATCTTGGATGGATGGGAGATGGTTCCTCTCATCATGGGAGAAGGTCTTATCTCTTGAGGTTGTTCCATCCTAATAGGGGAAAGGATCCCAAACTGACTTCCTTGGCTCCATCCAGCCCAACCATCTACGAGACTTTCGTTACGAAGATTCTAGACATGGAAGCTTCGGATCCTTATTTAAAAAACCTTCCAAAAGAGGATCGGTGCGACTAGAAAAAGGCTCAGTCACTCCGTACAACGTGAGGAGGAAACTGGTCAGTAGCGTTAGTCTTGTAAACTGGGATAAAAACAAGATTCTTGGGAAATGATGCAAAGGGGAATTATTCTTCTCATGAAGAGGGACATATTAGGTGTTTCTTCATGATGGGAAAGCATGTCGGATACACTGTAGAGGTCCTCCAGGATTGTAGATGGGGAGTACAGGGATAGTGACAAAATGATGTGTGACAGATACCCCTTAAAGCGTGAAGGCCGAACTAGAGTGAGGGGTGAAATGATTTATAAGTGGAAGCGGGGAACCGAAGTCCATCATCGGAACACCTGCAAGCAAGCATAGATACACATACATCACTGAAAACTCTAAGAAATGATACATGAATCGTGGTATGGACGCAGCCATCCAGAGAATGATCATGTAAATGGATCCAAGGCATGGGCACAACCATCCAATAGAAAGGATCATAACGAAGGAAAGGTATGATCGCATCCATCCAATAATGATAAGGATGACATATAATAACTCATGGTATGGTCGAAGCCATCCATCTAAAAGAGACATGTATATCAATATGATCATGTCACATCACCTCGAAACCTGAAATTGTGCAATATCAGCCCAGGGTCTTATGCTCCAAACGATCCAATCAAAGTACAAATCCTAACATGTGAATGAATGGGTTGAAGTTGAACATGCTAGGAAGTCGCTTGATTACCGGTCAATGATGTGAACCGTTAACAAGCATGAGAGAAACCACTAATAATGAAAATGGCTCTCAAGGTACCGGCAGCACAATTCACAGAATGTGAATAAAGGAACTGATGTCGAACACCCGTGAAATCACCCGATCAAAAGCCAATGATGTAAGCTTGTCATCGAGCGTAGAGAACTTGCCATTAGGGCATGCAATCTTTAAGGTACTGGAAGGGAGTCTCTCAGTCAACTTCCTGGATAATGATCTGAAGTCGACAGGAAGTGACCGTGTCGAAGGAGGGCCATGATGTATCCCACATCATCAACATGAGAGAAAGGGATACAAATGATTTCAGATGATACAGAGAATTAGGAGTAAGTGTAACTGCAGAAGGACTAACTCTTGAACATATCAACGACACAATTCCGGAGTTTGGCAGCTTTTGGATCCATAGGATTGGTGGTCATGATGATGTAGTATAGATCAAATGGAAGGAAAAAATGAATGGCCCAACCCAGGAAGATCAATGATGAAAAGGAGGATATCCCAACCTGACTTAAAGTAGAAAGTGTCATGTTCAACAGTGAGCTGCTGACAAGACTAATAGAATTTCCATTTTTCCCCCACCATTTCTGGTAGGTACCCCAATTATTTTTTATCACAAGCTTGAAGGGGATAGCATGTGCTTGCACTGTAAGTTCATCCTTAAGACGAATCCGACCTAGTAAGTTTAATGAGCCCTAGGAAGGAGAAGCTCATGTTTGTCATAGCAACGAGTCCAATTTCGTTTAATGGTTTAACAAGTCCGACAAAGGTGTAACTTAGTATCTTTTTCATGTTTAGAGAGTTTGAAAAAGACACAGAAAAGAAAACTCCATATGGTCTTTTCGTACATTTGTGTCTCTCGAGCTCGAAAAGGTAGAAAACGATACTTGAGAGAATCACTTGACCATTTCAGTCAAGGAGTAACTTTTTCATAAATAGATCATCCCAGCCCGAAAAAGGGGTAAATATATACTGGGTGAACGACGTTTCGCAACCTTTAACGAGTTCAAAATGACAAGAGCTCAGCAATATTTTCGTGTTTAAAGAGTCGAAAAAGATCTTGAAAGAGGACCGCCCATTTTTATTCTCTTTTACAATTTAAAAAGGGAAAAATACTTGACGATATTTTCATTTGAGTTTTACGAGTCCAAAAAAAGAGATGAAACATGACTCCAATACCATCATTGAAAATTCGTCAACTGTCACTGCACAAAAAGGTAAATGCATTATCCAGTTCTCAAGCAAATAGGTCAAAAATACTTTAAAACCATAATAGTTCATGAAAAATTTGAAAAAAAGGAGGCAAAAGTAATTATTTTTTACCATTTACCTTTTTACTTTTGTGTGAAGAGCTTTCTACCCACTTGTGTCCTAATTTTTTTGGAGCATATTGCAGGGGATCAGGGAGGTCATTCGCCAAGCTGCTAGTTGCAGGTAAGAGCCAAGACCTTAAGCTCCATTTTCCTACTTATTTCACCTGTTTTTATCCATTTTTTGGATTTCATGAGGAGCTTTTGGAAAAACAAATTCGCCCTTAGTTAACGTGATTTCCGGGCACGAAATTGCATCGATTGGGGATTGCTAAAATTGTCAACTGCGTTGTTAGCGCCACTGTTTTTAAAACAGTCGTGCCAGTGCCGTGAACAAAAAATTTCCTTATTGTTGCTCAATTTTCCATTTGAATCCAAATTTCTCTGGCCAAACATGATTATTGACTTGATTATATGGTTTTTGCAGGGAAAAAATCGTGAAAAGTGGTGGATTGGAAGGAACGCAAGCATGAGGATATTGACACCCAAGCAGTGGTTGACCCAAATTGCTTGGATGCTTTGAGGAACTGTGGGCTCCTCAGATTCTTCCTTACACCAGGTCTACGGGCTCAACCCGAATTGCTACGGATCTTATCAGTCTCTGGGATGTGAATCAGGAAAT